>ML306448.1:0-47112 GCA_005239505.1 Nicotiana paniculata | reverse complement strand
CATTAAAACACATAAAATGCAAGGTATATAATGCTTAAAATCATGAATTCTAGCCACGCACCATTTAGCTACATAAATAATAGACTCAAGGAGTCACGTGATATATCCAGATACAGAGCAAATTAAAATGACACATATGAACAAGTGGACCCGGATCAAATAAGGCTGATGCATCTCTATGGAAAACCTGAACCATATCTGTAATGACTGAATCTGAAGCAACTGCCTCTGTCCTACTAAGAAGAGCATAGAATTGGGCTTGGAATCCCCTTCCAGGGCGGCCTCTACCCGTCTATCCCCTACCCCTAGCTGGCTGAGCGGGTAGAGTGGCAACTTGGACAGTTATGGCCTGAGAAATTTGCGGACCTGACTGAATATGTGGAACCTGAGTAGTTTGGGAAGGTGCACTCCACTGAGTCTCGAGCAGCCTCTGACCATGTAACGGGTATCACCATAATCAAAAAAAACTATCGGTGGGCATGGCTATTGGGATTGGCTCGGGCCTGGTCGGCAGTACTAACCACTGAAGGCACCCCGCGCAGGAGGTGGACTAGATAGTGGCTAAGCAAAGTGTTCAACCTGGGACCTCAATACAACTCGAGCACCAGTAGAAGCTGGAAGTGCGGAATGAACTAGACGGCTCACATAACCCCTACCATGACGAGTTGTAGTTGCGGAGTGACCACCACTAAATCCCCTGTGCCACGAAGCCTCTTGGCCTCCCTATCCTCTCTATCACGGTCTCGCATACCCTCCAACCTCCGTGCAATCTCAAGCACCTATTGATACGGATTTTCTGACTCTAACTCCCTAGCCATGCTGAATCTAATACTCTGGTTGAGCCCCTCGATGAATCGAGGGACTCCCTCTCTGACTCCAGCAACCAAGGCTAGTGCATGCCTAGACAAATTACAGAATCGGACAGCATACTCTACCACTGATATAGTATCCTGGCACAGCCACTCAAACTACATGTGCCAAGCATCTCGAAGGGTCTGAGGAACTGTTACACCCCATGTTTTCATACGTAAAAGTGCACCGTAAGTAAACTAATGTAAGACCAAAAAATGAGATCATCTTTGGAAGTATATAAAGTAAGTTATCATGTTACCTCAGATGTTACATATGTTGAAGATCATGAACAACAAGTACAAAGAGGGTTGGAAGGTTTAGAAGCTAAGGAATTGAAGAAAATAATGTTTCGTCGAAAGTCGAAAAGTTGGGAATGTTATACCATGTACTTTTGGGCTGATAATAGGGTTCTTAACATGATAAGGAGTTTATGTTATGAGTTATGTTAGTCGTATAATAATCATGTGTTATCTTTTGAAGTCAAGTGAGTTGTGGAACAAAAGTCGATGAAAGTCTACGTTCATAAGTTTTATTGAAAATTTGGGTCACATTTAACTACGATTTTCGCCTAATATTCTTAAAGTTATGGGGTGTTCCACCCATAAAATTGAAGATCTATGAGTCTATTTTCTAACGTATTAAACCGTTTGTCAATACGATATCCCAGTAGAGATATATGGGAAGTTTTGCGAGACTGAGCAGACTGCGGAGACTACTAGGTGACAAGTAGGTGTGTCACTTACTTGCTTAAATGAGAGGATTATACACGTCCCAATAATGGGCCAGTTTGGGTCGTCCAAAGAGGCCTTTTAAAGTCTTATTTCCTTCATATATTAGAGTGATAATTGTCGCGCCCCATTTTCCTCGCGAAATCGAGTTTCGACATTGTTGGGACAACTCCTTTTGAGGGGGTAAGGAATTGAGAGAGTCGCCACCTAACAGATTAAGTTGTGTTAGGGCACCTAGAGCAATTAACTCATAAAACCAGTTTTCATCACTAGAGATCGGGTAAGGTCTCAAATTACCTTGATGGGAAAGTGTTAGGCACCCCTCGAGGTCCACAACAGTGGGTCCCGACCGAACTTGATTAACCGAATTAGTCTAAAAGGGAAATAAAATAGTTTGGGACAATACAAATTGCTTTAAACATGATTAAAGAGGGGTCCTAGGTTTTTTAGCCTATAGGATCATTCCATGCAATACTTTGTAACTTCCCCAAGTTGGGGTGTTACTCATAGCATTAGCGCACGGGCTATCATCTCCTTACCACCCAATTACTATCTTCTAGTTTTTACCTAAGCGTTCTAATAGATTCTAGCTTGTTCCTTATGTGTGCACTACCCGTCCCTTACCTATGGCCCTGGAGGTATTAGGACCTCTATTTAGGATGGTTCTAGACCGACCTATGTTACTTAAAAATGAGAAATATAGGCGACAAACAAAATACAAATAGGACTTTCAAGTAAAGAAACAGGCAAGGGCTCACATTGACCTCCACAAGTAGACAACAAAGGCACGCAGTTGAATCAGCAAACTTCGTTAATTTTAGGCTCCTATAGGCAGGATATCTATATGAGAAGAAACACAATATAAAGATAGTTTTATTAAGGTGAGCATTATGACCTATTTTCTTGCCTACTGATTTTATTCAGCATGAATCTGGGCATTCCAAGCAGGTAATATGTCACAATTTTAAGCCCAAAATCATTAAATGAGTCCTACAGATTGCCTAAGCGATGATAAGAATTGGTCGAATTCAGAATTGATTAACAGAATCCTATAGGCATGATTTCTACGAGTTTATTAATTACAGACCTATAAACATGGTTTCTAAGTGTAGCACTGATTTTAATTCATAAAGACAGGTTTTTATTCCTTTTAAAAATCCTATAGGCATGCTTTCTAATTGATGAATTGGTTTAAGCCTCTATAAGTATGATTTCTAATTGCTGAATTGATTTAAACCCCTATAGGCATGATTTCTAAGTTTGAAACTTAATTCACCCTATAGGCATGATATTTATTAGCTTTAAATCATATAGGCATGATCCCTAGGTTGAAACTAATTTTTTATTTCCTATATACATGACATCTATTAATTGTATCTGGACAGAAATTAAATAGATTGCCAGATAATCAACTCAAACAAACAAAGATCCTATAGACATGGTCACTAATGCACGTTTGGTTGAAAATATGTGTAGTTCCTATGAACAGGATTTCTAATGCAGAATTAAATAGAAAATCCTATAAGCACGATCTCTAGTATTCAAATGTGAAAATACAGAATCAAAACAATTAGGAAAATCTTATAGGCAGGATCTCTAAACAAGTATAGCAGTCACATGATTCAATCAACCTAATAAAATCCTATAGGCAGGATTTCTACCCAGTTTTAACAAAGATATAAGAAACCCCCCCCCCCCCCAGCTTTTACTAATTAACCCCAAATCTATTATTACAAAGATTATTACAGCCTAGAGTATTGAATGAATTACATAATAGTAACAATTACACTATAGGGAGCCTTCATAAGCCCAATCTAAACCTGGGAACCATGCTTTCAAACATAACAGCTTGGGAGCAGAGTAGTGATCCATCCATGGTACATTAAAATCAGTCTTCAGTGTGTCAAAGTTCCCAAGGACCTCAGGGACCCCGGGAAATGCTCACACCAGAACCACATTCAGAAAGATAACTCATAAAAGGTTGGAAGACCAGCCCCAATGTGTCAGAGTTCAAAGGAGTCTCAAGGACCCTAGGCAGTGCTCACACTGGGGGGTGGTGAGAACCTAAATTACTAAGAGTAGGAGTTTGAAAACCTGTGCATAAAGGGTAAGGGGCAGGTTTTAGAATAGTTCAATTTTCAGAAGAAGGAAAGTTCAGAACACAGAGTTGCAGGCTGACTGCACCAAGAAGCAAACAAAGTTTATGTTCAGCACATAGTCAAACAGGATGAAACTAATACTCATGCTAGTATTTAAAACAATCATGGCTTAAACACAGAGACAGAAACAGACAGGACCTATGAATTAAGCCACAAACATATTTTGGGTTAAATGCTTATAGTATCTGGCAGAGTTTAGAACAAGAAACAGACTAAACATTAAAACTAACTTAGGAAAAGATTCACATTATTTTGAAGTAACTTAGTCTTAAGTTAACATGTAATCATATAAAGACAGAATTATGCTGAGAATTGAAACAGACTAGTCGAATAAAGCATATAGAACATAATAGCAAGAGTTAGGGCAAACCGGTTGAGAAGAAAGAAAGTAAGAATGCAATAGCATTTAAGTTCCAAAGAATTAGGCCTTGGCTTTCAGCCGGCCAAATAATAACCACTTAGTGCAGAAATCAGAATAAGAGAACAAAGAGAGCTTAAGTTTTTGTGAGAATATGAGAGTTCGCGAGTTGTTCCCTTCTCCTAAAGGGAGTGAGGAAGAGGTTCAAATAGCACTCAATGAAGTAAATAAATAAGGTAATGAACCAATCATACCCAAATAAGGTATGAAAATAACTTAACAATCAATTAGAGTCGGAATAAATCAATTAATAGCATAAAATCAGGCTAGTACCACTTAATTTAAGGAAAACATTATATGGAATCAATCAGTAGTCAAGTACTAGGTTAAATAAGATAAAGAAATATTTCCATAATCAGCTAGAAGTCGGCTTCAATTAACAGAACATAAAATTCAGGCCAGTACTGTTTAGGTTAAGGGAAGTAGAAAAAGTTAACAATCAAATGCTGGACCAAATAAAGTAAGAACAGGTAAATCGAATTAGTAAACACCAGTACTATACAAAAAAGTAAGACTGATTTCAAACCCAAATTTGGGGTAAGTGAAATCAATTAGCAATTAACCGCCAGAGTTAAGGACAAACAGGCAGAAACATTAAAAGAACAATTAAATAATCGGAACACTAAGAAAATAGGCAGAAAGACAAAGGCATATAGGTGGAACTAATTAAAGTAAGTAAAATCGGTCAAAAAGGAAAACCATTAAAGGTTAAAACATTTTTTGGCAAAAATCTGTTAAAAATCAAAACCCTAATTCTAGGGCAAACAAGATCGGTCAGAAACAATAATAGAAAAGACTAGAAAATATAGAGATAGAAGTACTGAAATTTTAAAGGAGAAATACCAAAACAAACATAAAAATCGTCTCAGATCTGGAACGATCTGAACCCTTAGTTTAGTGTAAGAAACATATTCAACCAAAAATAGCTAGATTCGGAGAATAATAACATTAAAGTGAAACCAAAATCTGGTTTGAACCAGAGATACGAAAATATTTGTACTCACAAGTATTGGGATGAACATAGACAGAATAATCGTAATATGAAGACTTGAACCAGATCTGGTTCGAGTCACTTGCAATACACTTGCCTTTTGAGGCAAATAGGTTAAGCAATATCAAGATTGGGTAGCCAGTAAAGAAACAAAGCCAAATAAGGCAGGGAATCAAGGGAGGATCCCATGAATCAAAAAGGAAAGTGTGACGGCGAGCTAGGGTTTGAGAGGGTGAGGAGAGGAGAGGATCTGAAGAAGGCGGGTGGGGGAAATGTTTTAGGGTTTAGGGTGTTTGGTTAATTAAAAAGGGTGGAGGATTTAGTGTTGTTGATCTTCTGAGATCAACTGCCAAGAATAGAGTTTTAGGCGGGGCGGGTTATTCGACGGGTATGGATCTGCGTAGTTGGGATAGGGTAATTGGGCTGGATAGGGTATTGGGCTGGGTAGGTCCGAAAATTGATTAGCGAAGGGGCTATATTTTAAATACCTATTTAAATTAATAAAATAATTTATAAAAATAATTAATAAATGCTAAAAATGCTATTTGTATATAAAAATAATTTAAAATAATTACTTAATATTATAAGAATATAAAAAGTCATTTTCTGTGTAAATAATGTAATTATGCATATATGGGTTATTATTGCAAAGTGATTGCAATTATAGCCTAAAGATGTAAATATGATTATACATAAAATTATTAAAGTTAAATATGAATATAAATGATAAAAATTAAGTGATAAATCATTATAAAATCATTTGTGATGCAATTAGTAATTATTTAGATAATAAAATGTTGGAATAAATTAAATAAAATCCTTTAAAATTACAGAAAATTATGGAAAAATACTTGTTGATGCTCGTGCACTATTTTGGAAGTATATATGTATTTTTTTAACAATATATATGGGAAAAATTGGGTATCAACAGTTGCCTCTCTTTACCCGGGAAGGATGAAAGAGTTGTCGGGTAAAGGTATGATGACCAATTTTGACCGAATAGGCGATTTGAGAGATATAAGACGCACTCCGATTTCCGAGTTGTCTATATCCCTAGTTTTACAGGAATCAGACCGTATGTAGTTCGGGATCCATCGGTGGAATAAACCGATGGAGTCGTCACAAGGACGAACAAAAGGTTTTGAGTAGGATGAAATGGTTATGGTGAACAGTCAGGTTTGAGATAATTTGAAGGGACTGGAGCGGGATTGCTCCTCTTGGGATAACAGTTACTTACTGGGTCACCTGCAAATCGACAAAAGATATATTGCGAGCATAAATTTGCGTAAATTTAGACATGATGCAAATTCCCTTCAGACCATGAAAACTATCTTTGGACAGTTAGGATGACGTCTTTAGACCATGACGTCCCGGGACATGAGTTGTGTGGTAAGGGATTTGCAGGCCATGAAATGATGTTCTCGGGCCATGAAAATGGTGCCTCCGAACCATGACGCCTTTGAATAATGATTTGAAAATTTGAGAGATCCTCAGGCCATGGCATGATGTTCCCCGGCTATGAGGATGGTGCCTTCAGACTATGATGCCTTCGGACAAGTTGGTTATATTTCAGCCCATGAGGTGTAGAGGTATGATGCTAGAGGCAACAAGATAGAGTTTAGTCTTGTGTGAAGTTGAGGGAAGAGCTTAGCCCGATGCAAGAGAGGCAGTGATTAGTCTTATGCAAGTGGAGAGGCAGGGATTAGCCTCTTGCAAGGATTGAGACAGGGCTTAGTCTCAGGAAAAGAGAAGGCAGTGCTTAGCCTTATGCAAATGGAGAGGCAGGGCTTAGCCTCATGCAAGGATTGAGGCAGGGCTTAGTCTCAGGCAAAGAGAATGCATTGCTTAGCCTTATGCAAGTGGAGAGGCAGGGCTTAGCCTCATGCAAAGATTGAGACAGGGCTTAGTCTCAGGCAAAGAGAAGGCAGTGCTTAGACTTATGTGAGATTTAGGATAGTTCTTACTCTTGTGAGAGATTCGGAATAGTGCTTAGTACCATGCAAAGTGAAGGCAGCGCTTAGCCTTATGCAAATAGAGGGGCAGGTCTTAGCCTCATGAAAGGATTGAGACAAGGCTTAGTCTCATGCAAAAAGAAGGCAGTGCTTAGCCTTATGCAAGTGGAGAGGCATGTCTTACCCTCATGCAAAGGATTGATACAAGGCTTAGTCTCAGACAAAGAGAAGGCAGTGCTTAGCCTTATGCAAATAGAGAGGCAGGGCTTAGCCTCATGCAAGGATTGAGACAGGGCTTGTCTCATGCAAAGAGAAGCCAATGCTTAGCCTTATGCAAATAGCGAGGCAGGTCTTAGCCTCATGCAAGATTGAGACAGGGCTTAGTCTCATGCAAAGAGAAGGCAGTGCTTAGCCTTATGCAAATATGAAGGCAGGGCTTAGCCTCATGCAAGATTGAGACAGGGCTTAGTCTCATGCAAAGAGAAGGCAGTGCTTAGCCTTATGCAAATATGAAGGCAGGGCTTAGCCTCATGCAAGATTGAGACAGGGCTTAGTCTCATGCAAAGAGAAGGCAGTGCTTAGCCTTATGCAAATATGAAGGCAGGGCTTAGCCTCATGCAAGATTGAGACAGGGCTTAGTCTCATGCAAAGAGAAGGCAGTGCTTAGCTTTATGCAAATAGGGAGGTAGGGCTTAGCCTCATGCAAGATTGATACAACTCTTAGTCTCGTGCAAATGTAAGAGTAAGAGTGAAGTATTCTTAGCTAGCAATGTGCTTTGTGCATAGATATTGTATTGTTGCAATGCTTCTTATCATGATGACATAGTCCTGTATCCAAAGAAAACTTGTGAGTTTTGTGGGGGAGGTTGGTTCGTATCTTTTCTTGCTTGATCTGATCCAATTTGTCCGAGGATCCTGCTCAAGTTGTCAAGGGTGGCATTTGTCTAAAAGTAAAGTTTTCTTTTCAAAAGCATGTGTGTATAGTTTTCAAAGACATAGTAATATGGAGCTTAGAAATTAGTTGGATGAACCAGTAACTGTGACAAAATTAGAGACATTGCGACTTCCTCCGCAGTAGAATTTTGAGGATCCTCCTCAAAATTCTGCCCTAGTTAACTAGATGAATTTTCCGACCGTCCTGTATGCTGCGGTTGACTGAACTTACTTCAAAATTTTGAGGAAATTGGAAATTTTATTGAATTGTGACCGAACCCACAGGGTTGCCTACGTATCCCCTCTTAGACGGGAATCAGTTTGAGCATAGTTCAATTTACATCATATGAGGAAGCATAAAGTGGTTTACACATAATATCTTTTGACTACATCTATTTATAGGCTTTGGCCAGATTCTCCGTCCATCTATACGAGTATGAGAACTCCTCCTGTCAAATACTATGTGAACCATGTAAGGACCTTTCCAGTTGAGAGAGAATTTCCCTTTGGCCTTATCTTGATGTGGAAGGATCCATTTCAGTACCAGCTGCCCTGGCGTGATTTGTCTTGGTTTGACCCTTTTGTTGAAAGCCTTGGACATTCTATTCTAATAGAGTTGGTCGTGACACACTGCATTCATTCTCTTTTTGTCTATGAGGGTTAATTGCTCATAGTGGTTCCTTATCCATTCTGCATGGCTGAGTTCGGCTTCTTGTATGATTCTTAAAGAAGGAATTTCTACCTCGGCGGGAATGAAAGCTTCGGTACCATAAACCAGCAAATAGGGAGTTGCCCCGGTTGATGTGCGGACTGTGGTACGGTATCCCAGCAAGGTGAATGGTAATTTCCCGTGCCATTGTTTGTGATTCTCTACCATTTTCCTTAGTATCTTCTTGATGTTTTTGTTGGCAGCCTTCACGGCTCCATTCATTTGAGGCCTATATTTTGTGGAATTCTTATGCTTGATTTTGAAAGTTTCACACATGGCTTTCATCAGATCACTATTGAGATTGGCGGCGTTGTTAGTGATGAATGACTGTAGAACCCCAAATCGATAAATAATTTGGTCTTGGACAAAATCTGTGACGACTTTCTTGGCTACCGCTTTGTAAGATGCAGCTTCAACCCATGTGGTGAAGTAGTCGATGGACACTAAAATAAACCGGTGCCCGTTTGAAGCGGTGGGCTCAATTGGGCTGATGACATCCACTCCCCAAGTAGCGAAAGGCCAAGGTGAGCTTGTTGCATTAAGCTCGTTTGGCGGCACCCGTATCATGTATACATGTATCTGGCATTGGTAGCATTTCTGAACATACCGTATGCAGTCTGTTTCCATGGTCATCAAAAAGTATCTGGCCCTGAGTATCTTCTTGGACAAGATAAAGTTGTCCATATGTGGGCCACAGGTTCCGGCATGGCATCCTTCTTCAGCATTTTGAAAATTGGCTCACATATTACTGTGGACTGTGCTATGAAATGGCTGATGTAGTTGAGACGTCCCAAGAAACCCATCACATCTTTCTTGCTTTTTGGTGGTGGTAATTCCTGGATAGCTTTACCTTTGACGGGTCCAACTCTATTCCTCGGCGACTGACGATGAATCCCAACAATTTTTCGGCAGGAACCCCGAATGCACACTTTGCGGGATTTAACTTTAGATTGTACTTCCACAGCCAGTCAAAGAATTTCCTCAAATATGCTATGTGGTCTGTAGCCCTCTTGGATTTAATGATGACTTCGTCAACATATACCTCTATTTCTTTATGTATCATATCATGGAAGATCATTCGCATAGCCTCATGAAGGTGGCCCCAGCATTCTTCAGACCGAATGGCATCATTTTATAGCAGTACACTCCCCATGTCGTAATTAAGGCTGCTTTCTCTGCGTCTTCTTCGTCCATCCAAATCTGATGGTAACCCGCGAAGCAATCTACAAAGGACTGGAGCTTGGTGCAATTGTCGATCAGAATATGTATGTTTGGTAGTGGGAAATCATCTTTGAGACTTGATCTGTTTAGATCCCGATAATTAACACAGACTCTGACTTTCCCATCTTTTTTTGGAACTGGTACAATATTGGCCAACCAAGTTGGGTACTCAACTACTCTGAGGACCTTGGCTTTGAACTACTTAGTGACTTCCTCCTTGATTTTCAGGCTCATGTCTGGCTTGTATTTTCTCAGTTTTTGCTTCACTGGCGGACACATTGGATTTGGAGGTAACTTGTGAGACACTATAGATGTGCTCAACCCTGTCATATCGTCGTATGACCATGCAAAGATATCCTCATATTCTTTCAGGAACCGAGTGTATTCTTATTTCTCTGACAGTGACAAATGGATGCTTATGCGGGTTTCCTTGACAGTTTCAGAATCTCCCAAGTTGACTATCTCGGTCTCGTCCAGGTTGGACTTGGACTTGTTTTCAAAGTTCTCCACTTCTCTGACAATTTCCTCTGGTATTACATCCTCATCTTCTATTTCTTCTGAGTCACTGTCCTTCTGTTGCATTGTCTCATTACATGTCATAGTCGTTGGTTCAGCAAGATAAGAAATAGTAATGTTGTAGGGATAAAGATATGAAAAATAGTAATAATAAAACATCAAACCATTTAAAAATGTTAAACGAAATGATTTCAATAGCTCAAATAATGTCTTTTTAAACGGAACACTGAAAATATTATTTAAAACAAAATGATAAAGAGGAAATCATTTTCAAAAATAAACAATACTATCAGCCTTGCTACCTCGAGACTCGTCGGGCCCTTGATGGATTAGTGATCCATTTTTTTAGAGATGCTCCCTTCTCCACTGTCTGGATAGTGAGGCCTTCTTCCTCCTCTTCCGCAACTATTACACAACAATCCATATCCTCGTCTTCCAAGAAAAAATTCCTCAATGCTGCCAAGGCTTCTTCTTCCTCTGATCCCCATACTGTATCGGCCTGATGGAAGGTCTGATTCAGGTGCGGCATGGTTTGCTCAAGAGGATAGTATGGACCACGCCATGGTGGCGACCAATTTCAATATTCCCGCCAGGTGTACTGATATCCGAGCCCGAAGATTGTGACATGGCACTTTAGTTGTACTGGTTTGGAGATACCTTGAAGATTTTTACCAAGCCCCTTGCCAGGTTCATACCCTGCCCATGCTAGTATGCTCTTTATTTTTCTACTCCACCATTTATCTTTCTCAATCGCGTTAACACATTCAATGTGATGGTAGGTTTCTTCACCTAACTTCCTTTTATTTTCTACCACTGGAACAGTATGACTGGTGTAAATGGGGTTGCTCCCATCTCCATGGATGATCACTTCTTGATGGTTCCATTCAAATTTTACCGCTTGGTGAAAAGTGGATGCGACAGCTCCAGCAGCATGTATCCAAGTCCATCCCAGCAACAAATTGTTGGAGGCGGATATGTCTAGCACCTGGAATTCAACATCGAACCAGGTAGGACCCATTTGCAAGCATAGGTTGGTTTCTCCAATCGTACTCTTTGTGATCCATCGAATGCTTTCACGTTCATAGATCCTACTCGTATTTCATGTAGGCCCTTGCCCAACCTTTTCAGAGTTGTCAGCGGACAGATGTTGAGGCTAGACCCTTCGTCTATCAGAACTCTGGCAATGAACTTATCTTCACATTGCACTGTGATGTGTAGTGGCCTGTTGTAGCTTAACCCTTCAGGTGGAAATTCGTCTTCATGGAAGGTAATCTTATGGCTTTCCAACACTTGTCCCACCATGTTGGCCATTTCTCCGCTAGTAATGTTGTTGGGTACATATGCTTCATTCAGTACCTTCATCAGAGCATTCCTGTATGCTTCGGAATTTTGCAGCAATGATAAGATGGATATCTGGGCGGGAGTCTTATTCAGATGACCAACAACAGAATACTCTCTTTCTTGTACTTTCCTCCAAAGGTCGTCCGGAATAGTTTCAATGACGGGTTGTTTGTTAGAAGCTTGCTTATTGGTCTCTCCCAAATACTCAGGTGTGTAAATTCTTTCTATTCTGGTCATTCCTTGTGCAGCGCCGGACTCTTCCGTCTTTGCTTTCCCTTTTCTCCTAGCTTCAGCAACATAATCCCAAGGTGCAGCGTTGGACTGAAAGGTGGTGTGGATGTCACTGTCATAGTGAAAGGTGTGGATACTTCTACCTCAAACGAAGAAGGTGTAGCTATAGGTGGTGTCATTTCTACTTCAAAGGGAACCGATGCGGCTACCTCAACTTTGACTGGAGGTTGTACCTGTACCACAATGGGATTGAGCGTGACTGCCGACTTCTTAGGATCATCACCTTCCCGAATGAGTCCGATTGATCCCTTGGGGGCCATTCTTCATCGATTTCTATTACATTGACTCTTTCACCCCTATGATATGGGAGGGGGTTGTTGCGGACATTGGGTGTGGTTTCTTTCGCCTATATGACCTTGGTATCAATCAGTGTCTGGATCTTATCTTTCAGGGTGCGGCATTCATCAATAGTATGTCCCTTCATACCAGAATGGTACGCACACATATTGTTTGGGTTGACCCATTGTGATGATTTTTCCATAGCCATGGCGGGAATAGGGGTAACATATCCGGCATCTTTTAATCTTTCATACAATTGGTCCATGGGTTCATCAATATGGGTGTATTGTTTGGGTGGTTTGTGATCAAAATTAGGCCCGGGTTTTTGGTAATTTGGACGAGCTGAAGGTGAATGATAATAGGCTGGTTGAGTATTATAGGTATGGTAGGCGGTAGCGGGTTGAGGATATCTAGGAGGTGAAGGTTGGTATGTGGGTGGAGGTGTTTGGTACACAAATGGATATTTTAGACCTTGGACAACCATTAATGTTTCCACTTCTTTCTTCTTTGATATGCCACCTGATTGTAGTGCTTTATTCGTGGCCTGCAGTGCCTCGAAATTTGTCACCATTCCACTCTTGATACCTTCCTTGATCCTTTCTCCGAGCTTGATGATATCAGAGAACTTGTGATTCTCGATTACCATTAACCTTTGAAATATTGTGGATCCTGAGCCCTAAAAAAGAACTTGTTCATCTGCTCTCCATCTAATGTCGGCCTGACCTTCGCTGCTTTTGACCTCCATCGAGTAGCATACTCGCGGAAAGTCTCAGTTGGCTTCTTCTTCAGATTCTGGATATAGAAGACGTCTGGTGCATTTTCCATGTTGAATCTGAATCTATCCATGAAGTTTAATTCCATGCTTACCCAATTAACCCATTTCTTAGGATTTTTACTTATGTACCAAGATAGGGCATATCCAATGAGGTTTCTCATGAACAGCTTCATGTGAATCCTTTCGTCCTTTCCAACCCTTACGAGCTTGTCACAGTAGGTTCTCAAAGGTACCTTGGGTCACCCGTTCCATCAAACATTTCAAACTTAGGAGGATTGTAACCCTCCGGTAGTTCCACATCTGGCTGAATGCACAAATCCTCATAATTCAAACCTTCGATTCCTTTGCCTCCTTCAACACCCTGAACTCGGCTTTTGAGTTTCTTGAGCTCTTCTGCTATGTTCTTAATGAGCAGGTCCTTTTCGGCGGATTCCAATGTATATATTATTGGTTGAGCGGAGTGGGGCAAGGTTTCCACGTATATGGGGTTGTTTTGGTGAATTCTAGGAGTTTGGATATAGTGGTGATCATTGGTTGAATTTTAGGGATCGGGGGTAGGCTGAGGGGTATTCTGAGGAGTGTGATAAATGGTTTACGGACATTGAGTCTTGAGGTGCTAATGTTGAGGAGGTGTGGGTATGGGTAAAGGATTTTGAGGAGGTATTGTATATTGGTGGGGTGCGGGAGGATTCTGCGGGCATTGGTTGGGTGAATTCTGAGGAGGTTTTGGGTTTTAGATATTTGGATGGTTGATATCTGGGACATTTATTGTGAGGGAGAGGTTTGACAAATTATGAACCTCCTCAAGATCACCATGTAGTTCAAGTATCTTCTGTTCAAGCCATGAAACCAAGTCATTTGGTGCCGGAGTACTCTGACAATCCGAAGTTTCCACATTCTCAGCATGTGTGGGGTTGTCTTTTCTGATGTCACTCATATCGTCCATCTTAGCTTTCCCTTTGCCTTTTGATGCACTTGGAGGAGGAAGAGGTGGAGGGCCTCTGGATCTGGTGTGGTAAGATTATGAGGCCAGTATGTGTGAACTAACCTTAGGGGATGAGAATAATCAAAAAGAAAGAGAAACAAAAGGTAACCAAATTAGTGAGAGTTCTGAAAAATGTTTGCAGTATTTAAACACATATTGTGGGAATGGAAATTCGTGTCCTAATTTTGGAGCCTCGTTGTTCCTGAGGTAGGCCTAGCGACAAGTAGATTTGGATAATTTTAATGCCAATAATTGCCTCATTTCATTAATGTAATAAATAAGACGAATCTAAAACGACAATAAGGTAAGTCATTAATGGCACTTGGCCTTATTACATTTGAAAAGAAAAATAAATAAGCCTAATCTACTTGGTCCCAGAAGGACCTTCTCCAGGCCTGGTTCTCTTGGCTTCATCGATCAGGTTCCCCAGGTCGCGCATGTCCAGCAGCAGGTATGCCCTGGCGAGATGTCCTCATTCGATACCGTCAGCATTCTGGCAGTCTATGACTCTTTTCCTCATCTTCCCTTCTAGCTCTATCAGACCTTGCTCCAGATATTCTAGCCTTTCATTTGATTTGATAGCCATTTCCCTCTACTCATTAATTAATTCCACATCAATTTTGTGTCGTTCCAGACGCTCAGCCTCGGACTCACGAACCCTTTTGTGCAGTATGTTATACTTCACCTATGCTTCGGTAGCCTCATCTACGACTCTGTTCCCCTGACTGATCCCCGGATCGACTATTCCTGCTATGTAGTCCTCTAACCATGATGGGTAAAAGTACACATGCCTTGCGTGATATCGATCCGGCTCGATGAAGTCCCTTTCTATAATAATCCTCAAGCGCCACATATGTTGAGCTTCACATTTATATGGGATGTCATCATCTTGGAAATCTGCCATGTAGTGACTCATTTTGAAGATTCATGGCATAATCTGTTTTCTATCAGCTTGTCTCATAACCCTGATAGGAACATAGGGGTGTATACCCCTTAACCCAATCAACACTAAGTGTGGGGCGTCCCTAGATTGGATGATGAACTCATTGGTGGGGAACCACTCGAACATCCAGTGAAACTGGTCCTCAGTCAAGTTGTCAAAAAATTGCATCCATTCTCTAGCACTCTCTGGTTCAGCGAACCTGTCTGGGATAAAGGTCATTCTCCTGGGGTGATGAAAGGCTATGTGATCGTTCCACGGTCTTCGTGGAAATTCTTGGTGGTATTGACCTCTCTGGAAATGTTCTAGCAACAAAATTTGTAGTGGCAGATTACAACCCTCGAAGTGTTTGAACCCCTTATGGCAGCGATCCAAGGCTCGATATATGTCTGCTATAATCATAGGGACAATAGTATATTATTGTCCCTCGATTCCCCCTATTAAATCTTTGGTTACCATGGCCAGTCTGGTGTGAATTCTGTTCTTTTTGCTTGGAAACACTATATGTAACGACCCGACCGGTCGTTTTGCATTATTGGACCCCGTTCCCTTAAATGAAATTCCCATAGCGGCTTATTGTGATTTATGACTTGTGTGGGCGGGTGGTCCGGGATTCAGAAGTGTTTAGAGCAATATTGGAACACTTGGTTCCCTCAGGTTGCTGATTCCGGACCTGGGCGTATGTTCGGAATGGGTTTCTGATGACCCGGGAGCGTTTCAGTGCCCAATATTGAAATAAAAAGTTCCTTAAGTTCCTATTGTGGTTTGGGATGTGTTTTTGTGTTATCGAGGTCCGAATGGAATTTCGAGATCGGGAATAGCTCTGTTATGTCATTTGTGACTTGACTGTAAAATTTGGTGTCATTCCGAGTAGCATAGGTCTGTTCGGCGCGTTGTTAGCGAAGTCAAGAAAACTTAAAGTTCCTAAGTTGGTTCTAGGGGTTTTGAGGTGTGATTTTGAGTTTTAGCGTTGTTTTGGGTGTTCCAAAGGCTCGAGCGAGTCCGTATTATGATTTGGGACTTGTTGGTATATTTGGACGGGGGCTCGGGTGGCCCAGGTGCCTCCCGGACACCACACGAGACCAAAAACCAGCTGAAATAGCTGCTGGTGCACCTGTCCTGGTGTTGACCGCATGTGCGGTTTCCAAGTCGCAGGTGCGACCCCATCCGCAGGCAGCCCATTTCTCGCAGGTGCAAACAAAGTTCCGCAGGAGTGGAGCCGCAGGTGCGGTCTCCCCTCTGCAGGTGCAGGCCCGAGCTTCGTCGTCCATTTTCGCAGGTGCGAGCCTTTGCTCGCGGGTGCGAGACCACAAGTGCGGTCCTCGAGCCGAAGGTGCGGAAACACTGTCAGACAATGTGTTTCTTAAATACGGGATTCTTCATTGTTTTCTTCACTTTTTCCTCCATTAAACACTTTGAGATCTTGGGAAAAGGACTCCACGACCCAATCCCTAGAAGGTAAGTAAATTTCATCTCAAGACTTGTTAATGCATGAATTCCTAGTTGAATTTAATCAGCTAATTAGTGAAAATCAAGAATTGGGTAACAACCTAGGGCTTTCGATAATTTGAGAATTTACTCGTGAATTAGCTATGAAATAAAGTAAGAATCGTATATTAATGATCCTTAGGCTATGGGTGAGTGTTTCCTTCGAGAATTTTTGGAATCCGAGCATGCGGGCCCGGGGTTGGATTTTAGAATTTCTTCAAGAATGGTGAATTTACTAAATGAGTAGGAGAATGTCCATACTTTGAGCATAAATTAATGTATTTGTATAACATTTGGATAGTTTTGAGTCCTCGAGTGTAGAGTTCGGAGTTTCGGGCGCGTTCTTGGTCCGGGGAGTAAATTCGACACGAGGTGAGTCTCATTTCTAACCTTGTAAGAGGGAATTGTCCCCATAGGTTATTATAAATGGTGGTTTTGTCCTTAATTGCGGGGGCTCCGCATGCACGAAGTGACGAGAGTCCGTGCATAGCTACTATTATGCCTTGTTGGGTAGTTTAGGACTCACAAGCATGCTTTATGTGTTGTATCTGTGATCTTGTATATGGATTAAGTAGTCTAATATCCTCGAATCTCACATGTGAAGGCCTAAGAAGTTATGCTTGAAGTTTATATTTCTAAAATTCTCACACTATTAGTATGTTTCGTGCTAAATTATCTCGAAATCTCCTACTAATCATGAATTTATATGGGAACCCAAGTCGCATGGATGATTCGCGAGCGGGGTAGCCCTAATATTATATTAACCCGAGCCGCAGGTATGATTCGCGAGCGGGGGTGGTTTTGGTATTATATTAACCGAGTCGCATGTTCTATTCGCGAGCGGGGCAGATAGATGCATCTATGGCTCGGGTCGTTCGACCCTCGGCAGTGCACATTTACTTTTCACGTCGTAATGACCGTACGTTCATAGCCTGTTATATGTTTGGTAATTTGTGAGAAGCCCTGTAACTATAGCTGTTTATTTCATTAAAATAAAGAAGGTTAAATAGCTTGTATGCCATGGAAAAAGGATGGTGCGAGGGTACCACAGATTGTTATTTGATGCTCATTTCCTTATTACTATTCATTACTGCTATTACTGGTTAGCCTGTACTTATTCCACATTGTCTGACCCTAGTAAGTATCACGTCGACCTCTCGTCACTACTTCTTCGAGGTTAGGCGGGATACTCACTGGGTACATATCTGTTTATGTACTCATACTACGCTTTTGTACTTAATTGTACAGGTTTTGAGGCTGGTGCATCTCGTTATCTGATCGGAGCTTGACCTTGGGGGCATATTCTGGACCTGACTCCACGGTGAGCTACCTCCCTTGGCGATTCTCAAAAGCACTATGGAGTTATCCTTTGTTTATTTTTGTCTACTTCTTTATGACAGTAGAATAGTTTGTATCATCTTTTGTATATTCTACTAGTTCGCCTGTAGACTTGTGACACTAGTTCCTGGCACACACATAGTGGACTCTATATTTTGGGGATGTATATATTGGTTCATGATCCTTTTTGGATGTATTTACTTAAGTTGGTTAATTTATCCGTTTTTACTTAAATGATCTAAGCTTAAAATTTGGTAAGTGTGGGGTTGATATGTCAAATAAGTATAATCTCACTAGTAAACAATCGTTGGCTTGCCTGACTCCGGTGTTGGGCGCCATCACGGCCTGTGTTGGGATTTTGGGTCGTGACACTATCATACCCAAGAAGCAGACGATAAACACGAAAACCATGCGATTAATCCAACCCAAGGAAGTGATGAAGAACTCGTCATGGAAGATATGGTAGGATTTGCTGTGACCGTATCATTCATAAAGGAAGTCAAACGGTACATAGGACTTCTTTAGACACACCAAGTCATCATTCTTTTTCAAACCCATCATTTTCAGAAACCCTCTGGGAGTGCGATTTTCCATCATGAATAAACCGGGACTGTTCCAAGGTAGTCCAGCGAATCCCCCTATTTCCTCCAAAAGAGGGGTCATTTCTATGTTGCCAAAATGGAAGACGGACCTTTCTCCGTCCCAGAACATAGTAGCAGCTTCGATCAACATGTTGTTTGGTTGGATATCTAATAAGGAAGTTAGGTTTCCAAGGATTCTTTTCACATGTTTTTTATCACTTGGTGGAAGGTCTTCCCACCAATCTAGCAACAATGGTGGTATGTTATGAACCATGCCGAACCTGAGGACTTCGTGCCTCATTTTCTACAAACTAAATAGAGTTAGACTCTTTACTCCTCCATATTTGACTATTTATACATTAATGATTAGCATATTGGCACTTATTTCTCCAAATTAATGCACAGATCGTGGTTTTGTCCGTTGGGATTATGGAAACCCCGGTAGACTTTGGACAAGGCTTTTCTTAAAGGGTTATTATGTGGACAACATATTATCCTAGTCTAGGTTTGACCATGATGCATGTACAGTTATAATCAGAGTAAGGTTTCTACTGAAGTGTAGACTGGTACCCTCAAGCGGACGACTTGAGGGGGAAAGGCACGAAACCATCGACTGCACCGCTGATCGACTAGTTTTACCGCAAATAAGCCTTTCCAAATTCAAATAGGGTGATATAGGAAGAGATAAAACACTCATCAAGCGTTGCTATAGTATTAATTACGCACAAGTGGAATATGATGTTGAGCATGATTTATGGGACAAAAAATAGCACGTTGTCACATATTTCCACGATGGAAAAATGATAAATGCGGTATTTAATAATTGTAAAGGCAGTTAAGAAATAAAAAACAAAGAGACAAGTCAGTTTCCACATTAAAGAGTGGGAAGGGGAAGGGGTATGCAAGTATTGACGGAATAATAAGGCATGCATAAAGACTAATTCACAAAAATCATGTTCGTTATGGTAAGAGCCTAGAAATATCCCCAGCAGAGTCTCCATGTTGTCGCGCCCCCTTTTCCTTGCGAAATTAGATTTCGACATTTTTGGGGCAACTCCTTTCGCAACATGGAGACTCTGCTGGGGATATTTCTAGGCTCTTACCATAACGGATTAAGGTGCGTTAGGACACCTAGAGCAATTAACTCATAAAACCAGTTTGCATCACTAGAGATCAGGTAAGGGCTCAAATTACCTTGAGGGGAAGATGTTAGGCACCCCTCGAGGTCTACAACGGTGGGTCCCAGTCGAACTTGATTAAGCGAATTAGTCTAAAAGGGAAATAAAACAGTTTGGGACAATACAAATTACTTTAAACAGGATTAAAAGGGGGTCCTAGATTTTTTAGCCTATAGGATTATTCCATGCAATACTTTGTAACTTCCCCAAGTTGGGGTGTTACTCATAGCATTAGCGCACGGCTATCATCTCCTTACTACCCAATTATTATCTTTCAGTTGTTACCTAAGAGTTCTAATAGCTTCTAGCTCGTTCCTTATGCGTGCACTACTCGTCCCTTACCTATGGCCCTAGAGGTATTAGGACCTCCATTTTGTATTGGACTAGACCAACCTATGTTACTTAAAAATGAGAAATCTAGGCGACAAAAAAAATACAAATAGGACTTTCAAGTAAAGAAACAGATAAGGGCTCACATTGACCTCCACAAGTAGACAACAAAAGGCACGCAGTTGAATCAGCAAACTTCGTCAATTTTAGGATCCTATAGGCAGGATATCTATATGAGCAGAAACAGAATATAAAGATAGTTTTATTAAGGCGAGCATTGTGATCTATTTGCTTGCCTACTGATTTTATTCAACACGAATCTGGGCATTCCAAGCAGGTAATATGTCACAATTTTAAGCCCAGAATCATTAATGAGTCCTACAGATTGCCTAAGTGATGGCCAGAATTGGTCGAATTCAAAATTGATTAACAGAATCCTATAGGCATGATTTCTACGAGTTTATTAATTACAGAACTATAAACATGGTTTCTAAGTGTAGCACTGATGTTAATTCATAAAGACTGGTTTTTATTCCTTTTAAAAATCCTATAGGTGTGCTTTCTAATTGCTGAATTGGTTTAAAACCCTATAAGCATGATTTCTAATTGCTGAATTGATTTAAACCCCTATAGGAATGATTTCTAAGTTTGAAACTAATTTCACCATATAGGCATGATATCTATTGGCTTTAAATCCTATAGGACAGAGAATTTTTCCTTGGATTTCAGCCGGCCAAATAATAGCCACTTAGTGCAGAAATCGGAACAAGAGAACAAAGAGAGCTTGAGTTTTTGTGAGAATAGGAGAGTTCGAGAGTTGTCCCCTTATCCTAAAGGGAGTGAGGAAGGGATTTAAATAGCACTCAATGAAGTAAACAAATAAGGTAATGAACCAGTCCTACCCAAATAAGGTATGAAAATAACTTAACAATCAATTAGAGTCAGCATAAATCAATTAACAGGACAGGATAGCATAAAATTAGGCTAGTACCACTTAATTTAAGGAAAACATTATATGGAATCAATCAGTAGTCAAGTACTAGGTTATATAAGGTAAAGAAATAATTCCAGAATCAACTAAAAGTCGGCTTCAATTAACAGAACATAAAAATCAGGCCAGTACTATTTAGGTTAAGGAAGTAAAACAAGTTAACAATCAAATGCTGGACCAAATAAGGTAAGAACAGGTAAATCAAATAAGTAAACACCAGTACTATACAAAAAAGGAAGACTGAAATCAAACCCTAATTTGGGGTAAGTGAAATCAATTAGCAATTAACCGCCAGAGTTAAGGACAAACAGGCAGAAACATTAAAAGAACAATTAAATAATCGAAACCCTAAGAAAATAGGCAAAAACACAAAGGCGTATAGGTGGAACTAATTAAAGTAAGTAAAATCGGTCAAAAAGGAAAACCATTAAAGGTTAAAACATTTTTTGGCAAAAATCTGTTAAAAATCAAAACCCTAATTCTAGGGCAAACAAGATCGGTCAGAAACAATAATAGATCGAGTGTTGGGATCGACCTCTATTGCATGCTATTACTCGTCCCTTCCTATCAATCCCGGAAGAAATTAGGACTCTTATCCTAAAGGGGGTTCTAGGCAGACCCTCACGTTTTAAAGGTGAAAACGCTAAGGTGACATATAATGAACAAGTAGAACTGCAGATAAAGAGGGTAGCACATAAACAGGAAAGGGATCAAAGACCTCCACAAACAGTGCATATAAACAGCATGTCTCATACACAATTAAGGTCCAGATTCAGATCCTACGCGTGGTGTCTAAGTGATAATAACAAAGACAGATTTATTGCATAACTCAGAGAGGAAGTCTTAATCAGACTTTCCTACTGGTTGTAAGCATGCTGACAGTTGAACACTAATCACAAAGGACAGTTCTGGTTTTATTTTTTAAGTTGATTACCTAAGGCTTGCCTAGGTGTAGGATAAAATGCAGTAGTAGCTAGACTAGGTGTTGAAGATATGCAAGGACTAATTACCAGTTGTTTAGAAGAGGGGACTGTTTTATATATCTGTATTTAGACTAAGTGCAGTTAAATGAGTACGATCCTATAGCATGATGACTAATGCAGCATGATGCATAATAACCTAAACAGGATTTTTAATGCACATAAAATCACAACATTATGCACCGTTTCAGGAATAGCAAGAGTACAGCTTGTTAGAGTTATCCTAGGGACAGGATTTTTAAGTGCGCATAGCAATATGAAACATGATTGCAGATGATACCAATTATTAACGTTATTTACCCTATCACATATTTTTCTAAGTGATGAATGACAGTACTGAAACAAGATGCTGAAATAGTGTACATGGGACCTAAAGAGCAAGATTTTTAATGCATGGATGTGACCTACACATGAGTTCTATTGCGCAGATAAGAAATAAAGCTTAAAACATGGTTCCTACCCTTGTAATAAATAATCATGCGTAGTTACCCCTCTCATTTCACTATCCAGCCCCCATGAGTCGTTTATAGATTAGTACAAGCCAGAAATTATGAATTGCATAAACAAAGTAGAAAATAAGAAGTTATTTTATAGGGAGCCTTCACTCAGGCCCAAATCCTCCAAACCTTATGTCATATGGTATTCATAACCTTTTCATAGTCCGGGTGTGTCAAAGTTCCCTAAGGACCTCAAGGGCTCCCGGGCAATGCTCACACCCAGACTTAGTAACCAGGAGTTAAACATGTGCAGTGTGGAAATACCAGCCTCGGTGTGTCAGAGTTCGGAGGGAATGCAAGAGGTTCCCAAAGCAGTGCTCACACTGAAGGGGTGGAACTTAAGAATCTAGGAATAAAGTGAAGTGCAGGAGATAGATTTGAAAAGGTTTTGACACAAAACAGTACTGGAATGATTTAGTTAATAAAGAAGTTTTCTGAAAAGGTTTTGATCAGTAATGAAACAACTTGAATATAATGTAAACATCTTTAGAAAAGCAGCAAACTACTCGCACAGGTTAGCGCATTCAAACATAGATTTCACTCAGTGACAATGGGAATTGGGGACACATAGAGTACACAACATGATGGACACAAACTAGGCAAAAGCCTTGCAATCGGTTATACGTAGTGGGACACCAACTTAGGAATACCAGTTAGACATGGTCATACAATCAGAGATACGTAGAGTATGGGATCAATCATGGTTGAAAACCAATCACAGAATCAGATTAGAGGGAGTGCAGGGAGGAGGTAGGACATAATTACACATAGGTTTAAGAAACACATGTTAAGTAACATACAAGGCAATTATAGTATCTTAGGGACTGCATGCTGAGGCTATAAGGGAGGAGATACCCAGAACCAAACAACATAATATGTGAAACTAGTTGCAAGTAGGACAACATAACCATAAGTAAAAGGAAACCAAAAGCAAGATGCATCATAATAACCAGAGAAACATGTTGTTTTGGAGACTTTAAATATAAACTAGAAACATACCAGTTGAAGACAGCAAATACAGAATAAGAGGCAAGTAGAATAGCTAGTCTTTGTTCCAGCCGACTAGCAATAGCAAACAATCAAGAGAAGAATAGTAGATTGTGTGTGTGTGAGCAAGAGAGAATAGAACAAGGTCTCTGTTGTTTTTTTGTTAATGAAAGAGTAGTGTGTATATATAGATTTCTAAAACTAGTAGTCAATAAGGCAGAAAATCAAAATAAACCAGTAGTTAGGGACTGAGCATCAATCAGTACACAATCAGTAAAGGTATCCCTTAATTGAAGGGATTGAGTTCAAACGGCTAGCAGGCAAAATAGCAAATAAGTAAAGTTCCCATATGTGATATGCATTTGACATGTAAGGAAACAATTTCAAATCAGTACAAGCATACAATATAGGCTAGGTTCACAGACTCTAATTAACGGAATAGGAATCAATTAACAGCAAATAAATCATGTAACAAGGTGAAAAATGGACTAAGGCCGGAAATTAATCAGTAAGGTCTCAAATCACAAGGAATCAGGGATACAAAAAAATAAATCAGGAACCCTAACAAACTAAAACTACAGAGAATCAGGGATTCAAACAGGAGTAACAGCAATCAAGGAAATTAACATGAATTGAATAAATCACAGGCAAGAGGTCAGAAACCCTAATAGTAAAAGCATGTGAAATCAAGGATTCTCATGAACTTATAGGGCAAACAGCAAGACAAACGGGACAGCAAGGAAAGAACAACAGAGGGTAAAACATCATGGAATCATAAAGCTCATACATATGCAAACAATATTGAAGACAAAGTCAAGTAATAATTCGGATAATAGAGGATAATAAAATAAATTAATAAAACATAGTAAAGACCCTAGGATAATGCTGAAAACATCAAAGGAAAATCATTTTAAAGCGGAGTCATGAAACCCTAGTTTAATACGAAGAGTCATTTTAGAGAAAATCAGAGAGTTTTTTAGGGAAACAACGAAATAGCTCAAAACATATACAGATCTATCATATATCTAAAGAATCGGGAGAGTTTTAATTTTAGGGTTTCAAAGAGAACCCAGAGAGATAAAGAAAAACCTCAAACATCGCTGGTTTAACCCCCAAAGGTCATAGGAGGATGATGAGCACAAGCCCAGGAGGTAGGAGGATCAACCCATGTCTCTTGAAGACCTTAGAGATGGAAAACACCGGCGTGAGGGAAACACAGGAGGTAGGAGGATGGTGATAGCTTCATGGTCTCCGGCGAAGAGACGATCAGAGAAGGCGAAGAGATTCATCGGAGCAAGGGAAGAGACAAGAAGTCTCTAAAGAATCAGAGATACAGAGAGAGAGAGAGAGAGAGAGAGAGAGAGAGAGTAGAGATATGTGAGATGAGTCCGAATGAAAGATGGGGGTCGTTTGGTTTAATTATGGAAACAATAATCTGGGTTGTTGATCTAATTTGATCAACGGCTCAGATTGGTTTGGGGTTGGACCGGGTAGATTTAGGTTTGGGTATTGGCTTATGTAATTGGGCTGGTTTCAATTGGGTTGGGGTTAAATTAAATTAGGCTAGAATTTAAATTAAAAGGGCTAATTGTTAAATACCCAACTAAAATTAATTAAAATAATTTATAGAATAGCTGATAATTGTAAAGATGTAATTGATGCTTCGTAAATTAACTTAAAATGATTAATTAGTATTTTAAAAATATAAATGACTAATTACTGGGGGAAAAATAGAATAAAACACATGATTAGGCAATAATTGCAAAGTTATTGCAACTACGGCCAAGGAGTGCCAATTTGGCTAATTCTGAAGTAATTTTGTCTTAATAGGACCAAAAATAATACATTAAGTCAAGAAATATTTTTTGAAATCATTTGTAATGTAATTTTGTAATTGATTATTAGAAATAAAATAATGGATAAATTAACAAAAATATGAAAAAAATTATAGAAAAATACCAATTTCTATGAAAGCCTGATTTTGAAGGTGTAAATGCAAATTAAAAAATAATTTTGGTAAAAATTGGGTATCAACAGCTGCCCCTCTTTACCCGGGAAGGATGAAAAAGTTGTCGGGTAAAGACATGATGGCCAATTTTGATCGAGCGAAGCGGTTTGAAGAGGTTTAGGCCGCACCCTGGTTTCTGAGTTACCTACATATCCCTGGTTTTACAGGAATCAAGTCGTATGTAGTTCAGGATTCATCGGCGAAGCATACCGATGGAGCTTTTTACAAGAACGGACGCAACATATAGGACTGATTGAATGAACAGTTTACGGGGTAATTAGGAGAACTGGAGCGGGATCGCTCCAGTCAGGACAGTTGTTTCTTGCCATGTTACCTGCAAATGAGTAATACAAGCATATCGTGCATAATTTAAACATGATGCAAATTCCCGTTGGACTATGAATGTTGTCTTTGGACGGTTAAGGATGACGTTCTTTAGACCATGATTTCCTGGGCCATGAATTGCTTGATGCAGGATTCGCAGGCCATGAAATTATGTTCTCGGGCCATGAAGATGGTGCCTCTGAACCATGATGACTTTGAATAATGATATTCAAACTGATTAAAGAGATCCTCAGGCCATGACATGGTGTTCTCGGGCCATGAAGATGGTGCCTTAGAATGATGACGCCTTTGGATAAGTTGGCGATATTTCAGCCCATGAAGATGCAATAGTATGATGCTGACAAGATAGAGCTTAGTCTTGCGAATTAAAGGGGCAGAGCTTAGCCCAAAAGGAAAGTGCAGTAAATAATGCTAGAGGCATTGGTTGCTTTTGAGAAGTAAATGGGAGGCAACGTTTAGCCTCGAAAGGCAGAATGGTAGCCTTATGCAAGATGCGAATATAGATGGAGGTAGCGTTTAACCTCGGAAGGCAGAATGGTAGCCTTATGCAAGATGCGAATGCAGATGGAGGTAGTGTTTAACCTCGGAAGGAAGAAAGGTAGCCTTATGCAAGNAGATGGAGGTAGCATTTAACCTCGGAAGGCAGAATGGTAGCCTTATGCAAGATGCGAATGCAGATGGGGGTCGCGTTTAACCTCGGAAGGCAGAAAGGTAGACTTATGCAATATGCGAATATAGATGGAGGTAGCGTTTAACCTCGAAAGGCAGAATGGTAGCCTTATGCATGATGAAAATGTAGATGGAGGTAGCGTTTAACCTCGGAAGGCAAAAAGGTAGCCTTATGCAAGATGCGAATGCAGATGGAGGTAGGTTTTAACCTCGGAAGGCAGAATGGTAGCCTTATGCAAGATACGAATGCAGATGGAGGTAGCGTTTAACCTCGGAAGGCAAAAAGGTAGCCTTATGCAAGATGCGAATGCAGATGGAGGTAGGTTTTAACCTCGGAAGGCAGAATGGTAGCCTTATGCAAGATACGAATGCAGATGGAGGTAGCGTTTAACCTCGGAAGGCAGAAAGGTAGCCATATGCAAGATGCGAATGCAGATAGAGGTAGCGTTTAACCTCGAAAGGCAGAAAGGTAGCCTTATGCAATATGGAAATGTAGATGGAGGTAGCGTTTAACCTCGGAAGGTAGAATGGTAGCCTTATTCAAGATGCAAATGCAGATGGAGGTAGTGTTTAACCTCGCAAGGCAGAATGGTAGCCTTATGCAAGATGCAAATGCAGATGGAGGTAGTGTTTAACCTCGCAAGGCAGAAAGGTAGCCTTATGCAAGATGCGAATGCAGATGGAGGTAGCGTTTAACCTCGGAAGGCAGAATGGTAGCCTTATGCAAGATTAAGGAAGGACAACAGAAATTCTTAGCTGGTGTTAAATTGTGGTAGAGCATTGTGATAATGAAGCATCATTTGTGCTGATAATAAATGTTGGCATGTGCGACGAGTTTGAGGAACGATGTCTGTCCTTTGAGCGGATAATATGTTTTGGGGCTTTTGCAATTTTGTGCCTGCATCCAAAGAAAGATCGTGAGTTTTTTAAAGGGGGAAGGTTAGTTCGCATTCCCGCTGGCTCTGCTTGGCTCTTTTGCTTGATCATGATGATATTGTTTGTATCATTGGGGTAGCGTTTTGCTAAACAAGCTACTTCAGAAAAAATAAATATGCATGATTTTGTAAAAGTATATATATAATCTAAAATAGTTTTAGATGAACCGATGATATGACACGGCTCGAGACATTGCAACCTCTCCTACTGCGGAATGTTGAGGGTCCTCCTCAAAATTCTGCCCCAATTTGCTGGTGGACGCCTTTGACTGTTGCTCGTGCGGTGATTGGCTGAACTTGCTTCAGAATTTTGAGGGCCCTCCTCAAAATTCTACCCCAGTTTCCAATTGCGGGGAAAAATAGATTTTTATTGAATTGTGACCGAACCCATAGGGTTGCCTATGTATCCCCTCTTAAACGGGAATCAGGTCAGGCGTAGTTCAATTTACATCACTGAGAAACCATAAATATTACACATAGTAGCGCTTGACTGCATCTGAATTGATCGATTTCGGCCAAACTTCTCCGTCCATTTCTACAAGTATGAGTGCTCCTCCTGTCAGCACTTTATGAACCATGTACAGAACTTGCCAGTTGGGAGATAACTTCCCCAAATTCTCCATGTGATCAGCAGCTTTCTTTGATTTGATAATGACATCATCCACGTACACCTCGATCTCCTTGTGAATCATGTCATGGAAGATGGTGGTCATGGCCCTCATGTAGGTGGCCCCTGCATTCTTTAGGTCGAATGAAATCATCTTGTAACAATACAATCCCTATGGCGTGATGAACGCCATTTTCTCAGCATCTTCCTCATCCATCCAAATCTGGTGATAACCAGTGAAGCAATCCACGAAGAACTACAATTCATGATTGGCGCAGTTGTCAATCAGAATGTGTATATTTGGTAAGGGGAAGTCGTCTTTTGGACTGGCCTGGTTGAGATCCCGGTAGTCAACACAGACTCTAACCTTCCCGTCCTTCTTCGGCATAAGTACAATGTTGGCTAACCATGTAGGGTACTCCACTACCCGGAGAACTTTGGCATTGATCTGCTTGGTAACTTATTCTTTGATTTTCAAACTCATGTCGGGTTTGAACTTTCTGAGCTTTATTTCACCGGTGGACATGTTGGATTGGTTGGCAGTTTGTGAGCCACAATAGACATACTTAGACCAGTCATGTCATCATACGACCATGCAAATACATCCTCATACTCTTTTAGAAACTATGTGTATTCTTTCTTTTCTGATGGTGACAAATGAATGTTGATGCGAGTCTCCTTGACGTTTTCTGAATCTCCTAGGTTGATAACTTCGGTCTCGTCCAGGTTGGACTTAGGTATGTTCTAAAAGTTCTCAACTTCTTTGACAATCTCTTCAGGTATGTCGTCTTCTTCTGAATCTACATCCATTTGTTGCGTTGTCTCATTGCATGTCACAGTCATCGGTTCATCAAGACAAGTAATAGTAATGATGTATAAATAAAGTAATGAGAGAAGACAATAGCAATAAATATCGATTCATAAGAGAAATTTAGAAGATGCTTTGATGAATTGAATAACTATTTTGAACATTGAAGATCTTATTGCAGAAATTGAAAAATGCAGGAAGAGGAAAATCATTTAGTGAATAAAAAAATAAATATTGCTTGTTTTAGCCTTGCTACCCCGAGGCTCGTCGAGCTTTGGTCGTCTTGATAGACCAGTTCTTGAGATATGTCCCTTGCTTACAGTCTGTATGGAAGGGCCTTCCTTCCTCTCCTCCTCGAGAACAACACAGCAATCCATATTTTCGTCCTCTATGAACAAACTCCTCATGAACATTTTCATGCGGATTCTTTCATCCTTCCTAACGCCAACCAACTTGTCACAATAGGTCCTCAGATGGACTCTCGGATCACCAGTACCGTCAAATATTTTGAACTTTGGAGGTCTGTACCCCTCGGGCAGTCCGACATCAGGTTGTATACAAAGGTCTTCATAATTCAACCCTTCAATTCCCTTGGTTCCTTCAACACCCTGGACTCGGCTGGTCAGTTTCTTAAGCTCCTCGGCCAGGTTCTTGATAAGTAAGTCATTTCCATCAGATTCGGATGCCTGTGAGATAGGCAGAGTGGAGTGGGTCACGGTTTCCACATAGATGGGATTTTTATAGGTGTGGAAATGGTCCTTTGTGGCATTTTGAGGTTCTAGGATGAGTAGTGGAGTGTTATTTGAGGTGTGGCAAGCATGCACTGCGTCGATAGAGTTTGGTTCTTTGGGGGAGTGGCGTGATGGTGCGGTGCGGGATGATTTTGTTGTCTTGGGATATTTTGCGGAGGTACAGGGTTTTGAACATTTGGAAGGTTGACGTCGGCGACGTTGAGGGAAAATGACAGGTTGGCCAGATTCTAGACTTGATCGAGTTCTTCCTGAAACTTCAGCAATTTCTGTTCAAGTGGTGACATGTTCTGATGCAGAACCTGAATACCTCGGCCATTAGTGGTCTCTACCCGTTCAATCATATTCTCCTTTCTGGTGCTGCTGGACTCTTCCATCTTACTTTTGCCTTTGTCTTTGCCCTTAGGAGGACTAGGAGGATGAGTAGGTGGAGGGCCCTTAGATCTTGTGCAATAGGCTGATGATGACAGAATGCACAAACTAACCTTTGGGGAGGGTAATAATAAAGAAAAAAAAGAAATAAAAACAAAAAGGTAACCAAGTCAGTGAGGATTATGAAAAAGAATATTGCGGTATTTAAACACATAATGCGGAAATGTCCTAAGTTGGGAACCTCTTTGTGCCCGAGGTAGGCCTAGCGACAAATTGATTTGGAGAACTTAAAATGCTAAATGCCTCATTTTATTGATAAGAGAAACAGACAAATCCCAAAACTATAGACGAAAAATAAAAGTCACTAATGTCCATTGGCCTTATTACATTGATAGAGAAAAATAAAGACACTCATATCTACTTGGTCCCAGAAGGACCTTCCCCAGACTCGGAATTCTTGCTTTCCTTGTACAGTTTTCCCAGCTCGCGAGTCCCAGCAACAGGTAGGTTCTAGCTAGATATCCTCCTTCAGCTCCCTCAGCCTTTTGACAATTTATTAGGCTGGATTTCTAGGAGAGATGGTAGGTTACCCAAGTGTTTCCTGACGATAGCTTTGTCGCTAGAGTGCAGATCCTCCCACCAACTCAACAGTTTTGGGTGGATATTGGAGACCATGCCGAATCTGGGGACTTCGTGCCTCATTCTTGTGCAAATTAAATAAGGTTAGGCCCTTACCCCCACCGGACTCGACTATTTAACGTCAATAATTAGCAGGAAGCATTTAGTTCTCCAAATAAATGCACAGAACGTGAGGGCGTCCGTTTGGGTTTAGGGAAACCCAATGGACTTTTGGATAAAGCTATCTTAAAAGCTATCATGCGGACGACACTTTAGCTCGACTAGGTCTAACCATGATGCATGCAACAGTGCAACAGAGTAAGGTTTCTATGGGGTTTTAGACCCGTACTCTTGAATGGACAAATCAAGGGGGAAAGGCACGGAACCGTCGACCGCACCGCTGATCGACTAGTTTTACCGCAAATAAGCCTTTCCGAATTTAGTGGGTAATAATATAGGAAGAGCGCAACCACTCATCAAGCATTGCTAGAGTATTTTGTTTGGCACGAGTGGATTATTAATGTTGATCATGATTATGCAATAATAAGTATTAAAACAAGTTGTCACGTATTTAAATGTTAAATAAAGCGGTAAAAACAACAGTAATGATTTAAAGCAGTTACAAAAGAAAACAAAGAGACATGTAAGTTTCATCTTTGAGGAAAAGTAAATACCTGAAGTAAACAATTAACTGCATGTAAAGGGAAGAGGAAAGGGTGCAGGTATTTAAACAAAAATAAACGCACAAATTCATAAAACAATTTGAAATGGAAAAGGCCTGGATATCCCCAGCAGATTCGCCATGCTGTCGCGCCCCTCTTTTTTCCCGAGCACTCCTTTTGGGGCCCTGTGGAAAGGGGTTTATGACATTGGTTGAGACAAATCATTCCTTTTGGGAAAGGGATTTGCATATTTTGAAGAGTCGCCACCTAACGATTTTAACGGTGTGTTAGGGCACCTAAGGGGTTCAATTACAACTACATTACTAACCAGAGATTGGGTAAGGGCTTGAAATGATCCTAAGGGGAAGGTGTTAGGCACCCCTTAGGATCCACAAGTGTGGTTCCCGGCCAAATGGTTTCTGTGAATTTGTGCAATTAGCAAATAACAAGTAAGGGGGACTCAAGTAAGAGGGGATTTAAGTCTTAAGCATGCAGATGTTTGAAAATAGTAAAGAAGATTAGTTTTTGGAAGGATTAAAATCTAAGCATATAAAAGTTATCCTAGGTTTATAATAATATGGATCACATCAATGTAATACTCGGTAATCACTCCTCGAAGAGGGGCTACACGTGGTATAAGCGCTCTGGTCATCATATCCATATTCTACCCTTTCCCACCCCGTGAAAGCAACTAAATTGAGTGTTGGTCTCGACCTCTATTGCATGTTGTTACCCGTCCGTTCCTATCTCTCCCGGAGGAAATTAGGACTCCTATTCTAAAGGAGGTGCTAGACAGACCCTCAGGTTTTAAAGGTGAAAATTCTAATGCGACATATAATGAACAAGTAGAACTGCAGATAAAAGGGGTAGCACATAAACAGGAAAGGGCTCAAAGACCTCCACAAATAGTGCACATAAACAGCATGTCTCATACACAATTAAGGTCCAGATTAAGATCCTACGCATGTTGTCTAAGTGATAATAACAAAGACAGATTTATTGCATAACTCAGACCAGAAGTCTTAATCAGACTTTCCTACTGGTTTTAAGCATGCTGACAGTTGAACAGTAATCACAAAGGATAGTTCTGGTTTTATTTTTTAAGTTGATTACCTAAGGCTTGACTAGGTGTCAGAAAACATACAACAGTAGTTAGACTAGGTGTTGAAGATGTGCAAGGACTAATTACCAGTTGTTTAGAACAGGGGACTATTTTAGATATTTGTATTTAGACTAAGTGCAGTTAAATGAGTACAATCATATATCATGATGTCTAATGCAGCATGATGCATAATAACCTAAAAGGGATTTCTAAATGCACATAAAATCACAATATTATGCACCGTTTCAGGAATAGCAAGAGTACACCTTGTTAGAGTTATCCTAGGGATAGGATTTCTAGGTGCCATAGCAATATGAAACATGATTGCAGAAGATACCAATTATTAACGTTATTTACCCTATCAAATATTTTTCTAAGTGATGAATGACAGTACTGAAACAAGATGCTGAAATAGTGTACATGGGACCTAAAGAGCAGGATTTTTAATGCATGGATGTGACCTACACATGATTTCTATTGCGCAGATAAGAAATAAATCTTAAAACATGGTTCCTACCCTTGTAATAAATAAGCATGCGTAGTTACCCCTCTCATTTCACTATCCAGCCCCATGAGTCGTTTACAGATTAGTACAAGCCAGGAATTATGAATTGCATAAACAAAGTAGAAAATAAGAAGTTATTCTATAGGGAGCCTTCACTCAGGCCCAAATCCTCCAAACCTTATGTCATATGGTATTCATAGCCTTTTCATAGTCCGGGTGTGTCAAAGTTCCCTAAGGACCTCAAGGGCTCCCGGGCAATGCTCACACCCAGACTTAGTAACCAGGAGTTAAACATGTGCAGTGTGGAAATACCAGCCTCGATGTGTCAGAGTTCGGAGGGAATGCAAGAGGTTCCCAAAGCAGTGCTCACACTGAAGGGGTGGAACTTAAGAATCTAGGAATAAAGTGAAGTGCAGAAGATAGATTTGAAAAGGTTTTGACACAAAACAGTACTGGATTGATTCAGTCAATAAAGAAGTTTTCTAAAAAGGTTTTGATCAGTAATGAAACAACTTGAATATAATGTAAACATCTTTAGAAAAGCAGCAAACTACTCGCACAGGTTAGCACATTCAAACATAGATTTCACTAAGGGACAATGGGAATTGGGGACACATAGAGTACACAACATGATGGACACAAACTAGGCAGAAGCCTTGCAATCGGTTATAGGTAGTGGGACACCAACTTAGGAATACTAGTTAGACATGGTCATACAATCAGAGATACCTAGAGTATGGGATCAATCATGGTTGAAAACCAATCACAGAATCAGATTAGAGGGAGTGCAGGGAGGAGGTAGGACATAATTACACATAGGTTTAAGAAACACATGTTAAGTAACATACAAGGCAATTATAGTATCTTAGGGACTACACGCTGAGGCTATAAGGGAGGAGATACCCAGAACCAAACAACATAATATGTGAAACTAGTTGGAAGTAGGATAACATAACCATAAGTAAAAGGAAACCAGAAGCAAGATGCATCGTAATAACCAGAGAAACATGTTGTTTTGGAGACTTTAAATATAAACTGGAAACATACCAGTTGAAGACAGCAAATACAGAATAAGAGGCAAGTAGAATAGCTAGTCTTTGTTCCAGCCGACTAGCAATAGCAAACAATCAAGAGAAGAATAGTAGATTGTGTGTGTGTGAGCAAGAGAGAATAGAACAAGGTCTCTGTTGTTTTTGTGTTAATGAAAGAGTAGTGTGTATATATAGATTTCTAAAACTAGTAGTCAATAAGGCAGAAAATCAAAATAAACCAGTAGTTAGGGACTGAGCATCAATCAGTACACAATCAGTAAAGGTATCCCTTAATTGAAAGGATTGAGTTCAAACGGCTAGCAGGAAAAATAGTAAATAAGGAAAGTTCCCATATGTGATATGCATTTGACATGTAAGGAAACAATTTCAAATCAGTACAAGCATACAATAGAGGCTAGGTTCACAGACTCTAATTAATGGAATGGGAATCAATTAACAGCAAATAAATCATGTAACAAGGTGAAAAATGGACTAAGGCCGGAAATTAATCAATAAGGTCGGAAATTAATCAGTAAGGTCTAATATCACAAGGAATCAGGGATTCAAAAAAATAAATCAGGAACCCTAACAAACTAAAACTACAGAGAATCAGGGATTCAAACAGGAGTAACAGCAATCAAAGGAAATTAACATGAATCGAATAAATCACAGGCAAGAGGTCAAAAACCCTAATAGTAAAAGCATGTGAAATCAAGGATTCTCATGAACTTATAGGGCAAACAGCAAGACAAACGGGACAACAAGGAAAGAACAACAGAGGGTAAAACATCATGGAATCATAAAGCTCATACATATGCAAACAATATTGAAGACAAAGTCAAGTAATAATTCGGATAAGAGAGGAAAAATCAAATAAATTAATAAAACATAGTAAAGACCCTAGGATAATGCTGAAAACATCAAAGGAAAATCATTTTAAAGCAGAGTCATGAAACCCTAGTTTAAAACGAAGAGTCGTTTTAGAGAAAATCAGAGAGTTTTTTAGGGAAACAACGAAATAGCTCAAAACATATACAGATCTATCATAGATCTAAAGAATCGGGAGAGTTTTAAACATTTAGGGTTTCAAAGAGAACCCAGAGAGATAAAGAAAAACCTCAAACGTCGTTGGTTTAACCCCCAAAGGTCATAGGAGGATGATGAGCACAGGCCCAGGAGGTATGAGGATCAACCCATGTCTCTTGAAGACCTGAAACAAGATGTTGAAACAGTGTACATGGGACCTAAAGAGCAGGATTTTTAATGCATGGATGTGAACCTACACATGATTTCTATTGCGTAGATAATAAATAAAGCTTAAAACATGGTTCCTACCCTTGTAATACTAAGCATGCGTAGTTACCCTTCCCATTTCACTATCGAGCCCCCATGAGTCGTTTACAGATTATTACAAGCCAGGAATTATGAATTGCATAAACAAAGTAAAAAATAAGAAGTTATTCTAAAGGGAGCCTTCACTCAGGCCCAAATCCTCCAAACCTTATGACATATGGTATTCATAGCCTTTTCAAAGTCCGGGTGTGCCAAAGCTCCCTAAGGACCTCAAGGGCTCCCGGGCAATGCTCACACCCAGACTTAGTAACCAGGAGTTAAACATGTGCAGTGTGGAAATACCAGCCTCAGTGTGTCAGAGTTCGGAGGGAATTCAAGAGGTTCCCAAAGCAGTGCTCACACTGAAGGGGTGGAACTTAAGAATCTAGGAATAAAGTGAAGTGCAGGAGATAGATTTGAAAAGGTTTTGACACAAAGCAGTACTGGATTGATTTAGTCAATAAAGAAGTTCTCTGAAAAGGTTTTGATCAGTAATGAAACAACTTGAATATAATGTAAACATCTTTGGAAAAGCAGCAAACAACTCGCACAGGTTCAGCACATTCAAACATAGATTTCACTCAGGGACAATGGGAATTGGGGACACATAGAGCACACAACATGGTGGACACAAACTAGGCAAAAACCTTGCAATTGGTTACAGGTAGTGGAACGCCAACTTAGAAATACTAGTTAGAAATGGTCATACAATCAGAGATACCTAGAGTATGGGATCAATCATGGTTGAAAACCAATCACAAAATCAGATTAGAGGGAGTGCTGGGAGGGGGTAGGACATAATTACACAAAGGTTTAAGAAACACATGTTAAGTAACATACAAGGCAATTATAGTATCTTAGGGATTGCAAGAGGCTATAAGGAAGGAGATACCCAGAACCAAACAACATAATATGTGAAACTAGTTCCAAGTAGGACAACATAACCATAAGTAAAAGGAAACCAGAAGCAAGATGCATCATAATAACCAGAGAAACATGTTGTTTTGGAAACTTTAAATATAAACTAGAAACATACCAGTTGATGAAAGCAAATACTGAATAAGAGGCTAGTAGAATAGCTAGTCTTGGCTTCCAGCCGACTAGCAATAACAGACAATCAAGATAAGAATAGTAGATTGTGTGTGTGTGAGCAAGAGAGAATAGAACATGGTCTCTGTTCGTTTTTTGTTAATGAAAGAGTAGTGTGTAAGTATAGTTTTCTAAAAATAGTAGTGAATAAGGCAGGAAATCAAAATAAACCAGTAATTAGGGACTGAGCATCAATCAGTACACAATCAGTACAGGTATCCCTTAATTGAAGGGATTGAGTTCAAACGGCTAGCAGGAAAAATAGCAAATAAGGAAAGTTCCCATATGTGACATGCATATGACATATAAGGAAACAATTTCAAATCAGTACAAGCATACAATAGAGGCTAGGTTCACAGACTCTAATTAAGGGAATGGGAATCAATTAACAGTAAATAAATCATGTAATAAGGTAAAAAATGGACTAAGGTCGGGAATTAATCAGTAAGGTCGGAAATTAATCTGTAAGGTCTCAGATCACAAGGAATCAGGGATTCAAAATAATAAATAAGAAACCCTAATAAACTAAAACTACAGAGAATCAGGGATTCAAACAGGAGTAACAGCAATCAAAGGAAATTAACATGAATCGAATAAATCACAGGCAAGAGGTCAAAAACCCTAATAGTAAAAGCATGTGAAATCAAGGATTCTCATGAACTTATAGGGCAAACAGCAAGACAAACGGGATAGCAAGGAAAGAACAACAGAGGGTAAAACATCATGGAATCATAAAGCTCATACATATGCGAACAATATTGAAGACAAAGTCAGGTAATAATTCGGATAAGAGAGGAAAAATCTAATAAATTAATAAAACATAGTAAAGACCCTAGGATAATGCTGAAAACATCACAGGAAAATCATTTTAAAGCGGAGTCATGAAACCCTAGTTTAAAACGAAGAGTTGTTTTAGAGAAAATCAGAGAGTTTTTTAGGGAAACAACGAATTAGCTCAAAACATATACAGATCTATCATAGATCTAAAGAATCGAGAGAGTTTTAAACATTTAGGGTTTCAAAGAGAACCCAGAGAGATAAAGAAAAAACTCAAATTTCGATGGTTTAACCCCCAAAGGTCATAGACCTTGCTTGAACAGCCGGAGGTGGCCGTAGATGGCCGGAGGATGATGAGCACAGGCCCAGGAGGTAGGAGGATCAACCCAGGTCTCTTGAAGACCATAGAGATGGCAAACATCGGCGTGAGGGAAACACAAGAGGTAGGAGGATGGTGATAGCTTCATGGTCGCCGGCGAAGAGACGATCGGAGAAGGTGAAGAGATTCATCGGAGCAAGGGAATAGACTTGAAGTCTCTAGATAATCAGAGAGGTAGAGAGAGAGTAGAGAGATGTGAGACGAGTCTGAATGAAAGATGGGGGGTCATTTGGTTTAATTATGGAAACAATAATCTGGGTCGTTGATCTAATTTGATCAACCGCTCATATTGGTTTGGGGTTGGACCGGGTAGATTTAGGTTTGGGTATTGGCTTATGTAATTGGGCTAGTTTCAATTGGGTTGGGGTTAAATTAAATTAGGCTAGAATTTAAATAAAAAGGGCTAATTATTAAATACCCAACTAAAATTATTTAAAATAATTTATAAAATAGCTGATAATTGTAAAGATGAAATTGATGCTTAGTAAATTAAATTAAAATGATTAATTAGTATTTTAAAAATATAAATGACTAATTATTGGGGAAAAATAGCATAAAACACATGATTAAGCTATAATTGCAAAGTTATTGCAACTACGGCCAAGGAGTGCCAATTTGGCTAATTCTGAAGTAATTTTGTCTTAATAGGACCAAAAACAATACATTAATTCGAGAAGTATTTTTTGAAATCATTTGTAATGTAATTTTGTAATTGATTATTAGAAATAAAATACTGGATAAATTAACAAAAATATGGGAAAATTATAGAAAAATACCAATTGCTATGAAAGCCTGATTTTGAAGGTGTAAATGCAAATTAAAAAAATAATTTGAGAAAAAATTGGGTATCAACAGTAACATGAACAATTAATTCAAATGATGATAATTAACAATCAAGAGATAACATGTAATAGTAAAGGGGACAACAACTTCAACTAAAGCATGGGGTAATTTAGCAAGTAGGATGTGGAACAAATACTAAACAAGTCAACTAATGCATTTAAGGATAGTCTAACACAATTAAGTATAATTTGACTATGAGAATTTAGAACATAATATGTCATTTCAATTAAAGCATGATAGTCAAAGTAGCCTAAACCGGTCAAATACTACGTACAACCCGTGTACCCGCTTGTCACCGCGTACACGGATTTCACTTAGCACAATTAAATCAAACAATACCAATCCTAAGGGGTAGTTCCCCCAGACGAAGTTACACAAGACACTTACCTCAACTAGACCAATTCAACATTCAGAAATAGCTTTTCCCATAAAATCCGCCTCCACACGGCTCAAATCTAACCAAAATCGACTCAATATCATCAAACAATGCTAGGAAATTCAATTACGATAGATAAAGTTAAAATCTTTACACTTTTCCTAAAAAGTCAACAAAAATTAACCTGGGGCACACCCGGTCAAAATCCGGGTCCAATGGTAGATTTCGTCTACCCATGACCCCACGAGCTCATATGTGTGATTAGTTTCAAACTCCGAGTCCAAATCGACTGTCAAAACTCAATTTCTTATTTTTCAAAAACTTTACAAATTTTCGTAAATTTTCACTTAGATTCACATGATTTTGATGTTAAAATCTAAGATATGTTGATGACTTATGATTAGAAATAGATTAGAATCACTTACCCCAAGGTTTGTTAGTAAAAATCCCCTCTCCAAATCGCCTCCTACCGTGTCTAGAGTTCAAAAATGAGAAAACAAACTTAAAAATCCCATCTCTCAGTTGTTTGATCAGTTGCAGATGTCGCAATTACGACATAGGTTCACAATTGCGAATAAAGTCTCGCAATTGTGGCACTAAAGGCTTGGGGAACTCATCGCAAATGCGAAGATGGAATCGCATTTGCAACCCCTATTTCCCTCAAAATTGTGACAAGATCATCGCAATTGCGAACCTAGCCCATCCCAGAAGACTTCGCAAATGAGAAGTCTGACCTCGCAAATGTGAGATCTGAGGCCTGCGCAGAAAAACCTGCAACTTTGATTCTAACAACGCTCCGCTAAGCGTCCGAAACTCACCTGAGACCTCGGGATCCAAATAAAACATCCACACAAGTCTACAAATACCATAAAAACTCACTCGCATTATCAAAATACAAAAGTAACATCTAAAATAACGAATAAACTCTAAAATGCGTGATTTTCAAAGAGATTTTCAAGAACTTGTAAAATCTCAACTGAGCGCCCGAATCCTTTTTAATCAACTTCAAAAACCGCTAAATGTTTCAAACAAGTTCTAAATTCCATAACGGACCTATTCCAAGCCCAAAAATCTAATTCCGAGCTCAATAGCTAAAAGTCAACCTACTGTCAAACTTTTCAACTTAAAATTGCCCAATTTCGACAAATCAATACAAATCAACCTACAGACATACAATATCAATTCTGGGCATATGCCTAAGTCCGAAATCATGATACGAAGCTATCAGAGTCATAAAATACAGTTTCGGGGTCATTTTCACAAACGACAAAGTTTGATCAACATTTTCAAATTTAAACTTCTAAGCCTATAATCAAGGGTCCAAATCAACCTGAAAATTTCCCTAAACGAAACTAATCAACCCCGAAATTTATAATAAAAACAAAAGTGTGAATCAATAAAAGCGGTAACAGGGTGCAATTACACAAAACGACCGATCGGGTCATTACATTAAATATTGTGTATTTTGATATTATTTTAATACTCAAAGTTTGTGAACATATCACTTAAACTATGTGTTGGGTTGTGTATTGGATCATGTTAAGATTTAAGGTGCTTAAATTATTCTGATAATTGTATGTATATTACTGTTGCACTTTACATACAAATGTGCTTATATGCTTAGATTATTATTTAGATTGTATGTATTTGTATTTATGTACAATTTTTATCAAAAAGATTAAGCACATAAGACAAAAGTTTATTGGATAATGTGTTTAGAAATAAATATTGAATAAAACTTTAGATCTAATATCTTGTGATCCATATAGTTTTGTTTAATGAGATTTAGCCACATCAACCTTGATTGAGTAAAATTATTAACTGTATTTGAATTACATAAGTATATTAAGGATCAATGTCTAAGTCATCTAAAATATATTTGGTTAGATATTAGCCACAACATTTTTTGTCAAATAAATTGTAACGACCCGGACAGTCATTTTGAGTGTTGTAGCCTCGTTCCTCCATTTACTACTTATTATGTGCTCAATTTTTGTTATGTGATTTTTCGGGGTGGTTGGTTTGATTCCGGTAATGTTTCGGAATGAATTAGGACACTTAGTCTCAAGGTTAGAAGCCTAAGTTGAAAGAGTTGGCCAGATGTTGACTTATGTGTAAATGACTTTAGAATGGAGTTTTGTTGGGTCTGATTGCTCGGTATGTGATTTTGGACTTAGGATCATGTTCCGATATTGATATGGAGGTCTGTAGATGATTTTGGCTTGAATTGGCAAAAGTTGGAGAGTTGAGAAGTTCGACCGAGAGTCGACTATGTGGTTACAGGGCTCGAATTTAGGTTTCGAAAGTTGGAAAAGGTCCGTTGTGTAATTTACGACTTGTTTGCAAAATTTGAGGTCATTCGGAGTTGATATTATAGGTTTCGGCATCGATTGTAGAAGTTGAAAATTCATTAGTTTGATTAGGCTTCAATTTGGGTGTGATTCGTATTTTTGACCATGTTTGATATGATTTGAGGCCTCGACTAAGTTCGTATCGTATTTTAGGACTTGTTGGTATATTTGTTGAGGTCCCGAAGCCCTTGGGTGGATTCCGGATGGTTAACGAACAAAAATTTGACTTGAAAAGCTGCTGAAGTTTGTTGATGCCTATGCATCTTATTTCCTTATGCGATCGCGATGAGTATTTTTGGCAGCTAGGATTTTTGTGCTACACATTCGCCTGAAGGTGTTCGTTATCGCGTAGCTTGGGAAGGCAGTGATATGCGATCGCGTGGCAGGGGGCGCGTTCACGAAGGAGGAAGACGAGGCTTGGGTTCCACGTGTTGTTCATCGAGAGTGCGTGAGCTATCTGCGATTGCGTAGGTCAGGGATAATTGGTGACTGCGTACCCGACCTGGTCTGTGCGTTCATGTAGAAGGCTTTTGGGCTACTAAAGATTTTGTTCTTCGCGATCGCAAAGGAAATTCCGCGATCAAAAACGAGGGTTTGAGTTATATTTCATAATTTGATTTTCGGAGCTCGGATTAAGACGATTGTTGGAGGGATTTTCAAGGGATTGATTGGGGTAAGTGATTATAACTCAGATGTGGTTAATATAAATGAATATATCATTGTTTTTATCATCTAATTAGTGTTTTGGGCTGGAAAATTTGGGAAAACTTTGTAGAAACTTTGTAGGCTTAAATTTGAGGATTTGAATATCGAGTTGTGATCGGAATTGAGTAATTTTGGTTTGATTGGACTCGTGGTTGAATGGGTGTTCGGATTTTGTTATTTTTGTCGGATTCCAAGACGTGGGCTTGGGGTTGACTTTGTGAGTTGACTTTTTCTTAAGAACTTAGTTTTATCATATGGAATTGATTCCTACAGCTTGTGTTGATTGTATCGAGTTATTTGTGGCTATATTCGAGTTGCTCGGAGGCCGATTCTTGAGGCAAGGGCTTGTTGGAGTAGAAATTTGCACGGTTTGAGGTAAGTAACACTTCTAAACTTGATTCTGAGAGTATGAATCCCTGAATTACATGTTATGTGGTTGGTGTTGAGGGGACGCACATGCTAGGTGATGGGCGTGTGGGCGTGCATCATAGGATTTGTGACTCGGTCGATTCTGTGGAACTGTGTAGTTAAATAATCTTGTCATTATCATATATTCTCCATGATTTAGAGAAATTGAGTTGTGATTCATGTTAGAAATCATGCTTAGGCTACATGCTGGTAATGTTGGGACCCACAGAGGTCTTGTACTCAGTCACATCTATCATTTGCATATCATATCTCAATCTCTGTTTCTATATATTGATACGTTATATCATCATTATTTGGGCTAATATCATGATATTTGTGAGCCCGAGAGACTGGAGAGATTGACGACTGAGTGAGGACGAGGGCCTGATTATGAGGATATTTATGGGATCGGGTTTCACGTTGCAACAGGCTTTATTGATTCATGCCATGATTGTCTTATTTTAGTGCTTGGGTAGAATCTGCCCCTTTGGAGTCTAAACTACCAGCAGTGAGCGCATGTACCTATTTAATGCGAGTACGAGTGCGAGTGTGAGTGTCGAGCGCGAGTGCCCAATGATTGGGAGGATTGAGTGACTATGAGGACTGAGTGACAATGAGGATTGAGTGATTGTGAGGATTGAGTGACTAGGAGGAATGAGTGAATTGATACTCCAAGAGTATGAATATGATTGTATCACTGCGTTACATTACAATTGGTATGTAATTGACATGTAGATATAGAGATGTATCATTCCTCATTTTAGTCACACTTGGCATATTTTATCTGTTTTGAGCTTAAACTGATAAACTTTAAAGCATGTCTACATTTCTGTACTGTTAATTCTGTATTTGGATTGTACCTGTTGAGCTCGTCACTAATTTCAGCCCAAGGTTAGTCTGGTTACTTATTGAGTACATTGGATCGGTTGTACTCGAACTACACTCTATACTTTGTGTGCAGATCTAGGTACTTCCAGGTACGGAAGCTGCTAGTTTTTGGAGCTTTATATGTTAGAGACTATCGAGGTAGCTGCCTCGGCGTCCACAGACCTTGACTCTCTTTATTTTCATTTACTTGTACTTTTCTATCTTTCTATAAAGTGTTTTTAGTAGTAAGAATGTTGTCATTTAGATGCTCATGTACCTAGTGACACCCGGATTTTAGGGAATATTGTATAGAGTCGTGGTATTTTCTTATCAGTATTTATGAGGTTCTACTCTTAAACTTATTTGCTTAAAGATGTGTGGTTTATTGTGATTGTCGGCTTGCCTAGTATTGCGATAGGCGCCATCACGACATGTGAAGATTTGGGGTCGTGACAAGTTAGTATCAGAGCCTAAGTTATATAGGTCTCACGAGTCATGAGCAGGTTTATTAGAGTCATCGGTACAGAGACGTCTATACTTATCTTCGAGAGGCTGCCGAACCATTAGGAAAACTTCACTATCTTCTGTTCTTGTCGTGCGAATTTGTTGATACCGAAAACTAAACTTCTGTTATTCTATTCTCTTAGAGATGGTCAGGACGCATGCTATCGGATCAGGCGAACAGCCACCAGTACCACTAGCTAGGGCCAGGAAAGGCTGGGGCCGAGGTTCAACTCGTACAGCAGCTAGAGCAGCACCTGTAGAACCACCAGTTGTTCCAACTCAGGAGCAGATTCCACATGTAGTTGAGCCGGTGGGACCAGCTCAGGCAATAGTTGTGCCCATTGTGATTCTAAGCCTTTAGGAGCCTTTAACAAGATATTGATTGTTTGCACTAGCCTTGCTCGGGCGGTTTCAGTTCTAGATGCGCCAACCACTCCTCAGGCCAGGGGAGGTGCTCAGACTCCCGCCGCCCATACTCTAGAGCAGGTGATGCAGGGACGTCAGACACTGGGGGTACTACCAGCCCAGCCGGTTGCACTTGCTCAGGCCTAAGTGGGTCCCATTATGAGTGATGAGGAGCAGAAGAGACTAGACAGATTTTGAAGGCTCAAGCCTCCAACATTTAGTGGGACTGAGCCAGAGATGTTCAGGACTTCTGGGATAGGTGCCCGCGGATTCTTCGTATAGCGGGTATTCTAGAGACTAGTGGGGTCTCATTTACTACTTTCTAGCTGGCAGGCATCCTTTTGATGGTGGGAGGTATATAAGCCAAGCAGGTCGGCTGACGTTGCACCACTTTCATGGAACAAGTTCTCCGTTCTCTTCTTGGAGAAGTTTGTGCCACCGACACATAGGAAGGAGTTGTGTAGGCTGTTTGAGCAACTACACCAAGAGGGTATGACCGTGACCTAGTACGAGATGAGATTTTTAGAGTTGGCTCGTCACGAAATTTGGTTGGTTCCCACAGAGAGGGAGAGTATTAGGAGGTCCATTAATGGCCTCAGCTATGGATTGCATTTTTTTATGAATCGGGAGAACGCATCAGGCCCTAGGTTCGACGAGGTGGTTGATATTGCTCGGCCGCTAGAGCTAGTATGTAGTCATGAGCGTGAGGAGAGGGAGGACAAGAGGCCTCGTGGTTCGAGTGGTTCAGCGGTGTTCCTTCTAGGGGAAGTCCTACCACAGCAGGGATCGTCCTTATAGGCCCCCTCAGATGGCTCGTCTAGTTCATCATGGTGCATCAGCTAGCCATGGTTCTTATAGTGCCCATTTGGGTCAGTCATCTCTTAGTGCTCTCTTCCAGCCCAAAGTTCATCCCGTGCTCCATCGGTCCACGTCCTTCCAGCAGTTATTCTGGCTCTCGAGGCCCGATTCAATCCCCACCACTAGCGGGGAGATTCTTCGAGTGGGGGGACTTTGGGCATGTGTGGAGACAGGTGTCCCTGTCGCTTTGGAGGTCTAGTTCAGCAGAGGGGTCAGGAGGTGAATTCTGCACCAATTACTTCACCACCAGCCCAGCCAACTCGTGGTGGGGCTCAGGCAGCTAGAGGTCGCCCTAGAGGGGGAGGTCGATCAGGTGGTGGTCAGGCTCCATTCTATGTTATTCCTACCAAGTCAAAGGCCGTTACTTCAGATGTAGTGATCACAGGTATTGTTTTAGTGTGCCACAGAGATGCTTCCACATTGTTTGACCCTGGCTCTACTTATTCCTACGTATCATCCTATTTTACTTGTTAGTTAGATATGCCCCGCGAGTCGTTAGTTTTACCTGGTCATGTATCTACACCAGTGGGCGATACCATTTTTGTGGACCGTGTGTATTGGTCGTGTGTGGTGATCAATAGAGGATTGGAGACTAAAATTGATCTATTGTTAATTAGTATGGTTGATTTCGACGTGATTTTGGGTATGGATTGGTTGTCTCATGTCATGTTATTCTGGATTGTCACGCTAAGATTGTGACATTGGCGATGCCGAGGTTTCCAAAGATCGAGTTGTGATATTCTATGGATTACCCAGCAAGGTGATTTCATATTTGATAGCCCAACGGATGGTTGAGTAGGGGTGTTTGTCATATTTGGCCTTTGTGAGATATGTTGGTGCTGATACTCCTACTATTGATTCTATTCTGATAGTGCGAGACTTTCCAGATGTGTTTCCTGCAGACTTGTCGGGCATGCCACCCAACAAGGATATTGATTTTGGTATTGACTTGATGCTGGGCACTCAGCCCATTTCTATTCTTCTGTATCGTATGGCACCAGCAGAGTTGAAGGAATTGAAAGAGCAACTTTAGGAGCTTCTTGATAAGGGGTTTATTAGGCCTAGCGTGTTGCCTTGGGGTGCATCGGTTCTGTTTATGAAGAAGAACAATAGTAATGCGGATGTGTATCAACTATAGGCAGTTGAACAAAGTTACAATTAAGAACAAGTATCCTTTGCCGCGCATTGATGATTTATTTGACCAGCTTCAGGGAGCGAGGGTGTTCTCTAAGACTGATTTAAGGTCTGGGTATCACCAATTGAAGATTCAGGACTCGGATATTCTAAAAACAACATACAGGAATCGTTGTGGTCACTATGAGTTCCTTGTGATGTCTTTTGGGCTGACCAACGCCTCATGCATATGATGAATAGTGTATACCAGTCATATCTTGATTTGTTTGTCATAGTATTTATTAATGATATCTTGGTGTACTCACGTAGCCAGGAGGTGTGATGCGTGGCTAGAATTCATGGTTTAACAAGTTATATGCCTTACATTTTATGTGCGTTAATGATAAAAATACACTTTTTATGTGCATAATGAAGTCTATTTCATGTGTAGGTGCATTGGATATGGAAACCGAGCTAAATAGATGCATGAACATCGAAAATACGATCAAGAGTCGAAAAGGAGTGACCCGGGCTATAGCCGGGCATTTTGGCCTTAAAGTCAGGCCAACCCGAGCGTTAGTAGGGCGTTTGGCCCCTAAAGCCAGGGTCATCCTGGCGTTAGTGGGGCGTTAGAGCCCTAAAGCCAGGTCTGCCCTGGCTTTAAGGGGGCGTTTGAGCCCAAACGCCTGGGTCCCGAGGTCCGATCAATTCCGAGTTTAAAGAGTTTTAAGTATTTCTCGGTTGGAATAGAAGTCTCCTACATGTTTAGGGTTTATCCCAAACATATAAATAGACCCAAAAACACAACTTGAAAGGGAAGAAGCCATTGAAGTGAAGAAAAAACCTGTGGATTATTACTCAGTGAATCAAACATTGATTTTTATAGCTTTTATTTATTAATTTGTAGTTCAATTATGCAAGTTATTTTAGAATTGATTCTTATGAATATGAGTAGATAATTTTCTTAATCTAGGGTTTAGGTGGAACCCGTTGGGGGATAAACTTATTTTGATATTAATATAGTTTTGATTGGTTGATTAATCTCTATTTTTTCAACTACGTTCTTGTTGTAGTTGATTGAAGGGGCCTCAATTAGTTGTTCCTATTTATTATGTATCTACTTGAGAGAGAGTGAATATATAGGTAGTTGTTTGAATAACATCACTCCCGAAGTATATACGAAAGTCATAACCGAGGGTTTAGAAGTTGGATTAGAAATAACGATACTTCGGGT
>MDKI01150049.1:0-38213 GCA_005239505.1 Nicotiana paniculata | reverse complement strand
ACTTAATAAAATAAGCTCTCTAGCCATTAAATGTACTTATACTCTTAATCTTGATATAATTATCATTAGTTGTGTATATTATTACTGTTTTGATTTAAAATACGAGATTCTTTCGCGGGTCAATATGCCTGGTAAATTGGATAATAATAATGTACATTGGCGAAGTAATAGTTAGTTGAGAGAATCCATGTCTCGGTTTAGAGATTGATGATACACCTTTATGAAAGCTTATAAGTTTTCAAGTGTAAACTCTGCCGATGGATTTGTATACGACACATAAAATAAGTTAAGCGAAAGTCTAAAGGAAATAATCAATAAATTAAATTGTCAGTAATTTAATTTCACTGATTAGTATCTGAATCTTAACATGGAGAGTTAAATAAGATTAATGGATGAATTTCGAAATTGAATAAGGAGTGCAATTACGAATTTTTAGTAGAATAATTCGTAATTAATTATGGTAGATATTAATTTCGAAAATTAGAAATTAATTCCATAATTGGAGCCTTGTTAATTAAATTATGTGGTCCCTACTGTACCTAAATAATAGAAAATAAAGAAATCTTTTTTCTGGTGGAAAAGAAAATCCAACAGGTTTTGGAAAAGAGTTTTAACCCTTAAAACTTGTGCTATAAATACATAAGGTTTTCCACCTAGGAAAGAGAGATAGAGGGCCGAAAATTCAGCCATGGTTGCCGAAAATTTCAGCATATTTTCCTAGAAATTTCGCCCACACGAAATTGCTATTTCCGGATATTATTTGGGTAACACAGTAGAAGACTGTGGAACGTTCGAGGATCACGATTGTGCGGGTGGTGGAGATTCCATTGAGAATTTATGGAATTGAAGACTCACGCGAAAAAAAGATATGTTCACGATTCAAGAGGTAACCCGTGAAACCCCGTTTATGTTAGTTGTCTAGATTACATGTGGTTCTGATACTGGGATTGCTTCCGCTGCGTATAATAATCCATCAATTGATATCAGAGCCCACTCACATATGATTAGATAACTAAATTTTTTCATGAAACAAGAATAACGTGTTTATGTGCGTTTTTGAATTACATGTATATGTGATTTTCTGAAAAACTGCACTGTTGTTTTGTGAATTGACTGTGCAAAAATTTTGGGGTACTCTTGTAATCATGAAATATTTGTTTTCTTATTGATATTTGATTTAGATTATCTGATTTTTTTTTGGGGTAAATCTTAGAAAAACGCAAAATCTGTTTTTGACCGAATAAGCGGTATTTCCGGAGGTCAGCGAACTTGACGGACTCCAATTGAGCTGAAATTTGATGGGTCCATCGGGAACAACATGGTGAGAAAAACTCACTGCTATTGCATTGAATCATGGTGTTTTTCAGCGTTTTGAGGTCGTTTGGACCATGTTCTTGGGCGTTTTTCTATTTTCTGGAAATTATTTCTTAATAATTTTAATTCGTTGTTAATTCTATGGTGGTGGGGTGACTCCTCATGGTCCTCGTGATTAAATACTGGTTATATAATAGATTTACATATTGGCTATTAACAAATAGACGTATTATTGCTGAATTGAATTCAACAATAGAGGTGTAGGATTCTATTGACTAGGTCTTACAAGGTATAATTGATATTGCATGATGATATAATTATTTTGTAAGAAAGTGAAATCCTCTATTTGATATCCTTGATGACTAATGATTGTAGCGTTTGGCATATATGTGCATAAAGAAAAAATTCTCAAATTTTAGTTTATGTTTTCATGCCCTACGTGATTACTAGTTTTGGATTTTCGATGAAGATTTTTGTTCTCTGGTTGGAGGTTGTAATTAAGTGAAATATGACGGTATTTCGTATGAGTTTCACATTATTGATGTAACTCTTAAGTTATGGTCCATATTCTGCTATAAAATAATTTTATGAGGTATATGTAATTTACTTGTAAATTGAGAATTTTAAGAGTAATAAATAGTTACCACTAAAGTGGTTTGTTTATATGAACTCATGAAAATTCTTAATAAATTTGTACATGTGAAATTGTGTCTATTCATGGATTGAGCATTATGATTAATAAGTAGGATCCACAAAATGGTCTATTTATTTGAGTCACCAAAATGTGTTTAATGTACCATGTGAAAATTATCCTTGATAAATCTACATTAGTGGCGGAGGTTCTTAACTAGAAAAAGAGTTTTATATTTGGGTACTAGTGAGACCAACTCCACCCATGAGAAAAGATATTAAGTTTTTCGCCGAATGAGAGAAAATATAATATCTTAGGTTTTTGTGTATTTAATAAAAGGATAATTTATGTAAAAGCGATATTATGTATCCTAGAAATAGGAAGAACATAATATATGCCTTGAGCTCATAGTATAATAATAAGGAGAATGAAATCAATATCATATTTATTTTAATTCATGAAACTGTTTTAAAATCGTTATTCTCCGAGTTGGATACAGGGTGGTGGGCATGAATTAGACGAACTCCAATTGACCTGAAACTTAGTAGGTTAATCGAAAACGATCTAATAAGAAAAACTCACTGCTATGCAATGAATCATGTTGTTTTTCGGCATTTTAAGGTCGTTTAAATGAGTTTTCAAGCAGCTTGTTAAATTGAATTTGTTATAAATATGAAAAGTTATTCTTTATATATCGGCTATATTTGTGTTAAATCTTTAACATGATGATTTAACTTGATATGATATATAGCAAGAATGCAAATCACATGAGTTTAATCTCATATATGCCAAAAAATAATTTATTTGAATTTGGTCTACTTTTTGCGATCGTGAATTATCACGATCTCTGAATGACCTGAAATTCGGTAGGATCATTGGAAACGATTAGTTAAGAAGAACCCACTGCTATGCAATGAATCAAATCATATTTCGACGATTCGGGATCGTTTAGATGAGTTTTTTGGAAGTTTTGACGGATTAAAATGTGATTTACATACGAAAAGTCATTCTTTCTATCATTTTATTTATGTATAATATGGCACATGATAACACATGTTGATTTGACATGAATTGGTATATGATAAGAATGTAAGTCATATTTTAAATTCTTAAAAAAAAATGCTTAAAATGGTAATTTTCCAAATTTGGTTGGAATTTTTGGAGATTGTGATGTTAACAATCTCCGATTAATCTGAAATTTAGTAGGTTTACCAGAAACAGCCCAGTGAACAATACTCACTATTAATTCTAGCGTTTTAAGACTGTTTAAATAGCGTTTTGAGCATTTTTAATTATGAAACTTAATCCTCAGAAAAAAATTTATGATTGTGATAAAGTGGTGATAGGAATTAACCCCTATGGTCACTATTTTTTATTTATAGTGAGATAATAAATTTACGCATTGACGTTAGGTCTTTCTCCATAACGGATAAATTTATTATGAACCCACTGGATATAGTTACGAGTTATTGATAACTTGAATTAACTCTCTACCTGAGTTAAAGGGTTGAATCAATTTTGTAACTAAAATACAATCATGATTATGTGGTGGTAGAAATATATTTCTGTGGTCTTCCACAATTAATTTCAAGTGAGTAATAAATTTATGCGTTGGCTTTAGGTCTTCCTCCATATCGGATAAATTTATTGTAAGATCACTAGGTGAAATACAAGTAATTGATATCATGTACTTATTCTCCATCTGAGTATACATGTTGGATCAATGGAACTAGAGCTATTAAAAATGATGTTCACTTGACTCAAATTAACAGTATACTCTCCATCTGAGTTGGGTCTGTTTTAATTTATTTGAGTGAACAATCTGACATTACATATGTATGTTGCATGGGTAATTCTTTTCCCATCGAAATTTTCTATTCAAGATGCATGAATACATGTATGTGTAGTGTGTTTAAGATTTTAGTATTAAATGGTTATATACAATTATCTGGAAATAATAGTAAGCTCTCCATCTGAGCTGGTTCTGTTTCTTTCTGGATTTTATAATTCTTGCGTTATATAATATGCTTTGCATGAATGGTTCTTTTCCCATTGAAATTTATTATTCGATATGCATGTATGTATATAAATATTGAATGCAGTCTGAATTTTATCATTCAGTGTTTTGACTTATTATGATATATTTAATGTTTTATCTCAACTCTACTATGACTTTATGTAATTTTTTGAATTAATTGTTAAAATTTTCTTTTGGAAGTGGAAAGACATTAATTTAAAGGATGTAATATTTGTACTTTTTGTTAGAAGGAATTTAATTCCGGTTTCGGGGTAAAATAAGAGATGGATATTTGTTTTAAGTTTCGAATAACTCTTGAGTTATTGAGCTTGATAAATATTTTATCTCTTGTGGTACATGAATGCATGACCTTATTATTGTATATTAATGTCTCTCCTGAACAGAACAATATTAGTCTATCTCATAAGAAAATATGTTCTTCATAATTGAGCAAAACTTATCTGCGCACCTTTGTCTAAGTCATATTAATCTGGAAAGGATATCAAGTTAGTCAAGGATGGACCTTAAAAGTTCATTGAAAGTACAAGCACTACCAACTTGTAGATCCTGTTTGGAAGGAAATTTGACTAAAGGATGTTTTCGTTCAAAAGGAAATAAAGCTAGTGATTAACTGGAATGAATCCCTTCTGATTTGTATGGTTAAATGAACATACTCGTAAGAGATATTAATATATTTATTTGATGCACCGTAAGTCTTAATGATTTGAGTAATTCAAGGGTTTTAAGACTTGGAACGGAGAAGCACCAAGGAAATATATTAAGTTACTGTAATTTGATTGTAGTAGCGAGCACTTCTCTAAAGAGTTCTTTTGTTACTTATCAGAATAAGGGATTACATCTCAATTGACTACACCGTAAACTCCATAATATAGTGGTGTAGTAGAAAGAAAAAATAATCTTTTTTGAACATGGATAGATTAATGATGTGTTATTCAGATTTGCCTTATTCGTTTTTGGAATATTTTCTGGAAACTACAAATTACATTCTGAATTAGTTCCTTCAAAGTTAGTACCTAGGGCATCTATAAAACTGTGGACTGAATGTAAGCTTAGTCTATGGCATGTTCAAATATAGGATTGTCCCGCATATGTGTTGAAAGGGAAAGCGGATATGTAAGTTGGAACTAAGAATGGATAGGTGCATGTTTATTGAATATCCAAGGAAACGAATGGAGTTTTATTTTATTTTCCTAAAGAAAATAAGGCAATTGTTAAAACAAATGCATTTTTCTAGATAAGGACTGTTTAATAAATCATGTTCCTAGAAGTAAATCAATTTTACAGGAACTGGGCAAAGAAATAACTAGATGTTCAAGAACATCGAAACCCACATGTCAGGATTGACGTTCCATTGCATTTAAGTAGTGGGAGAACGTTAAAGACATGCCTTTATCAAGTGGGAGTGATGTTTGAACAGTGAACACTATAGTAAGAAGTCGCTAATATTTCAAAGTCGTAAGGTAATGAAGGTAATATTAGTAGTACTTCGTCGTAGTGGGAGAATACTAAGGAAAATTATACTTTCATATACACTCTTGGGATAGTTACAGTAATAGGACCCCTGAAGAGTTTAATACAAAACTAGATAGTTACGACAAAGCACTATTGGACAAAGATTGCATCAGAAATAACTTGGCAAGATTCTTTAACAAAATCTTATTTTGTGGAGAATTTTACTAGTCATGTAAAAAGAATGCCTGAGAAAGTTGTAGATGCATGGTTACAAGTCTAAGTGGGAGATTATTGGGACATATACTATTAACCATGCATTTAGATATAGTATATTCAATAATTGTCATGGTTAAAAGTCTAAGTGGGAGATTGTTGAGATATATACTATTAACCATGCGTTTGGTTTGGATGTAGTATTTATTATGGAACAATTATTTATTCAATTTTAATAAAGTTTTAAATAGATCATATATTCGTCTGTGTCCTTTACTTATATAGTAGATGATTTAGTGTATAGAGTTTAGCTTATACACGGAAGATTAAATCATCGGTTCTTATAAGTATAAAGTTTGAGTTCACAATCTAATGATGGAATTGGACAAACCATCATGGATGATTGTAGCACAAGATTAAATATAATTTATCTTGATTATGAGAATGGTTTAATTCCAACTTCTTGTGCTAGTACATTTTGTATATATTGAACGGACCAAGTAGAGATAAGTATTTTATACTGACTTAATAAAATAAACTCTCTAGCCATTAAATGTACTTATACTCTTAGTCTTGATATAATTATTGTTAGTTGTGTATATTATTTTTTTTTTGATTTATTAAAAGACGAAATTCTTTCGTGTGTCAATATGCATGGTAAATTGGATAATAATAATGTACATTGGCGAAGTAATAGTTAGCTGATGGAATTCATGTCTCGGCTTAGAGATTGATGATACACCTTTATGAAAGCTTATAAGTTTTCATGTGTAAACCCGGTCGGTGGATTTTGTATCCGACACATGAAATAAGTTAAGCGAAAGTCTAAAGGAAGTAATCAATAAATTAAATTGTCAGTAATTTAATTTAATTGATTAGTAGCTGAATCTTAACATGGGGAATTAAATAAGATTTAATGGATGAATTTCGAAATTGAATAAGGAGTGCAATTACGAATTTTTAGTAGAATAATTCGTAATTAATTATGGTAGATATTAATTTCGAAATTAGAAATTAATTCCATGATTGGAGCCTTGTTAATTAAATTTTGTGGTCCCTAATGTGCCTAAATAATGGGAAATAAAGGAATCCTTTTTCTGGTAGAAAAGAAAACCCAACAGCTTTTGGAAAAAAGTTTTAACCCTTAAAACTTATGCTATAAATACATAAGGTTTTTCACCTAGAAAAGAGAGAGATAGATGGCCGAAATTTTCAGCCATGGTGGCCAAAAATTTCAGCATATTTTCCTAGAAATTTGCCCACACGAAATTGCTATTTTCGGATATTATTTGGGTAACACAGTAGAAGACCGTGAAACGTTCGAGGATCACGATTGTGCGGGTAGTGGAGATTCCATTTAGAAGTTATGGAATTGAAGACTCACGCGAAAAACATATATGTTCACGCTTCAAAAGGTAACCCGTGAAACCCCGTTTATGTTAGTTGTCTAGATTACATGTGGTTTTGATTCTGGGATTGCTTCCGCTCGTATAATAATCCATCACGCGAAATATACGTAAGCCCTAATCTAAATTTGGTTTTGCTAAAGTATTATTTCTTCATTTTTTGATTCATTCTCTTTGAAGTCAATTATGTAACGTCTGTTTTCTGGGTAATTATGTTGTACAAATTCTAAACTTTTAGTCACGAGTGCACGTGTTTGGAGGTACTGTGGAACCTTGGGAGCGACAGATCTTAACTATTTGCACCCAAGGCCACGACACAATTAATTAAACACTGATCACCTTTTTCACATGATTGTACAATTAGGTCTGATATAAATGTTTAGAGATCTTTAATTGGCTAAAGTTAATGAGTTAACAAATCATAAATGAAAAGTACGAGATAAATGTTCAATAGTATCAGAAAATCAACCAGTGTCTTTTTTCTTTTGATTTCTCACCCGTTATTCGGTATCCACATTGGGACCCGATTAATCCAAATTCGCACCGATTAGTCTCACATTAAGAGGTAAAGTACCTCCTAACAAAGTAATATTTATTTACTTTGTCATAGCAAAGTAACTAAACTAATATTTACTTCAATTTTTCCTAAGGATCACAGAAATAATATTATGTTCATTATCGCCATGTCTCCTTCGTTTCCTCATAGTAATTTTTTGTGATACTTTGACGCAGATGAGTGATTTTTTAGCAAGCGCTCCTCACCCGTTTCTGTTTTTTATTTTCAAGACCAAGAAAACGAGACCTCTAATTAAGGTCGAAAGAATTATATACATCTTACCACAATCGCTGGTGTTCTAAGAAAAACTCGTTTAATTAATAATGGTGTACAACTAGAGGACTAGACTATGCAATTACACAAGAGAGTGTCATTTCATTGAACTAAGTAAAATAGAAAAGAAAAAGAATATACACTAATTTAAGTAAAAAAAAAAAAAAAAACTAGTTCAATTAATACTAACATTTGTTTGATGTAACATAAAATATTTTCCTAAAATTCTTATGGGAATAAGTCATTATTTTTTTGTGTTTGTTTGTCAAGACATATTTTCAAAGAAAAATATATGGGAATAAGTCATTTCTTTTGTTTGTCAAAAAAAAATTTCAAAGAAAAATATCTTTCACTAAAAGAGTGAAAATAACCCTTAGTATCGACGAAGTTATTATCTTTAACGACAATTTCAATTCTTAACTTTCATATCATTACTCCACCTAACACGTAAAACCTTATTTGTAATTATTAATATAAAAACTCTTCATCAAAATTCTATCTATTTTATTATTATTATTATTATTATTATTATTATTATGGGGAAGAACATCAGCTTGTTCCCCAAGAAAGAATTTTCCATTACAAAAGTGAAAAAAGCAGAGGATTTAAGAGCACACATGTCCCCTTTAATTTCACCCCGAACATGTAAGCAAAGTCAGTTCACACTACTCGGTTAACCGGTCAACAACAACGCGTAAGAAAGCGCCAACTATTTGGCTGTAGCGGTGGTCTTCTTCCCCACGTTATTTACAATAAAAAGAAATGACATGTGTTGTATTTATAGTTCTATACTGTCAGCCTCAAAATCGAATAACAATTAAATATGTAAGTGATTTTAAGAATACACAGATTAATTTGATACAAAGCGATAAATTAAGTTATTATTGAATAAAAAAGACAAAATAAATTCAAACCAACGAGTTGGATAGTTTCAGCTTTGATGGATTAATCGCTCTCGAGCCGGACTCACCACAACCGGTGTCGATCAAATACAAGAGCTTAAAGACATATAAAATAATAATGTATTGCTTTTGAGTGCATGTTAAAATGTCTCAAATGAATTTTTAGACCCATTTATATTAAATCACGCCATTGTTACGCGATATTTAAGCTCTTAGGAAGTATCGAAGAAGAAGAAGAAGAAGAGGAGAAATAAGTCGGTTCTAAAGAGAAATACACTCAACTGCATTAATGAAGTTACTCAGTTATTACAATGCTAATCTATATATACTACACATCTTTGAGTTAATTAACTTAGCAATTGACCACTAATTCGACTAACTAACTAACATAACTAACCACCAATAACATGCACGGCTGTTATCCTACACCTCTATCACCCACTAAGCTTTGATGTACACAGCTATCACCGGCTGTTATTTCGTCCATCTCAACACCCCCCTTCAAGCTAGGTGTTGTAAACACATTCAAAACACCTAGCTTGGACAGTAGATGATAATGCTGCACACTTCCAAGTCCTTTGGTTAGTATGTTTGCTTCTTGATCCTTTGTTGGAACATAAATGGGATGCACTAATCCTTCTTGCACCTTCTCCCTTATAAAATGGCAATCTATCTCTATATGTTTTGTGCGCTCATGGAATACTGGATTGTTGGCTATTTGCATTGCCGACTTGCTGTCTGTGAAAAGATGGATAGGAGTAACAACTGCAACTCCCAACTCCTTGAACACTCCTAACAACCAAATCAATTCAGAGACTGTCAGTGCCATACTTCTATATTCTGACTCTACTGAACTTCTTGCAACTGTATTCTGCTTCTTAGACTTCCATGATATCAAGGAGTCTCCAAATTTCACCAAATACCTTGTAACAGACTTCCTTGAGTTAGGACAGTTAACCCAATCTGCATCACTATAAGCCTTCAAGGTCATGTCGCCTTCTGCTCTCGTTAGAATGCCTAGCCCTGGCTCATTCTTAATATATCTCACCAATTTTGTGTGCTGCTTCTAAATGAGATTTTTTAGGTGCCTGCATGAATTGGCTCAAGGTCTGCACTGTATAGGCAATGTCAGGCCTTGTCAAGGTTAGATAAAGGAGCTTCCCTATAAGCCTTTGATACCCCTTCACATATGTAAGTTGTGGATCATCATTCAGATTACAGTGTGCATCATACTCTACAGTTGTCAATTTTCTGTTATGTTCCATTGGTGTCACAGCTGGCTTAGAACCTGTTAGTCCTAGTTCTGCTATTAGTTCAACTGCATACTTTCTTTGGCACAACAATATCCCTTTCTGAGACCTGCTTACTTCTATTCCCAGGAAGTACTTCAAAGACCCCAAGTCTTTGATTTTGAAGGCTTTTTGCAGTGTAGTTTTTGCTTCTTGTATTAGAGTCTCATCATCACCTATGATCAGAAGATCATCAACGTAGACAAGAATGATAACCGACTTGCTTTTCTTCTTCAAGGTGAAAAGAGAGTGATCATGTTTGCTTTGAGAGAACCCTGCCTGTGAAAGAGCCTCTGTAAGCTTCAAGTTCCACTATCTTGATGCTTGCTTAAGCCCATAAAGGGATTTGAGTAGTCTGCAACCCTTATTCCTCCCTTGACTACCAAATTCAGGTGGCAGCTGCATATAAACCTCCTCCTATAAGTCACCTTGAAGAAAAGCATTATAGACATCCATCTGGTAAATATTCCATTGATGAACAACAGCTAATGCAATGACTGCCCTACTGTGACCATCTTGACAACTGGAGAAAATGTCTCTTGATAATCTAAGACTTCTTGTTAACTGTATCCCTTAGCAACTAATCTGGCTTTGTATCTCTCAACCTCACCATTTGATTTGTACTTTATTTTGTACACCCATCTACATCCAATAGGAACTTTCCCCTTAGGTATTTTAACCACCTCCCAGGTATTATTTTGAACAAATGCATCAATTTCTGACTTCATAGCCTCAACCCATCTAGGATCTTTACGGCTTCCACGTAGGATGAAGGTTCTTCTTCTGATATAGCATATAGGAATGACTTATATCCCTGTGAGATAGAACTATAATTTAAGTAGTTTGTCAATGGATATACACAGTGTGAAGAGGAGCTGCTGGATCCTGGGCAGATGTAATCCTTCAACCATGTTGGAGGTCTGGAACCCCTTGTAGACCTCCTGAGCTGTAATTCAGGATCTGCAGTAGATTGTTGAGTTGCAGATGGCTGATCAGAATTTCCCATTGCCTCATTTTCATTGACTGGATCAACATGTGGTTCATTAGGTATCGTTACATGTGTATTGAAATCATTAAGCAATTTTCTGTATGCTGAGTCTCCCCTTGAGTTGGAATAGCTTGATGAACTATCGGATCATCATGTAACTCTAGGAACATTGGAGATTCTTTGGTTTCCTTCATGGATTGAAAAGGAAAATAGTCTTCTTTGAAAGTCACATCTCTATTCACAAAGAACTTCTTCCCTTTGATGCCATAAAGCCTATAACCCTTTTGTGATGTAGAATATCCCATAAGAACTGATGCTATTGCCTTGGTGAAAACATATCAATCTTTTCTGTAATTGTAGCATAACATAAGCAACCCATTGTTCTTAAATGTAACAAGCTTGGCTTGGCTTTATGGAAGACTTCATATGGAGATTCTCCTCCTAGAACTAAGGATGGCACTCTATTTATAAGATAGACTGTTGTGAGTACACAGTCTCCCCAAAAATCCAATGGAACTCCCCTGAAACCTTAGGTCCCTTGAAACTTCTAATATATGCTTATGTCTCCTTTCCACCACTCCATTTTGTTGTGGAGTGTGTGACCAACTACTTTGATGAACAACCCCACAGTCAGCTAAGAGCTCTTTGCATTTTGTGCTAAAGAATTCTGCACCATTATCAGATCTTAACATCTTAATATGCTTCCCAAACTGTACATGTACTAATTGAAGAAAGATTTCAACAAGACAATTGTATCACTTCTCAATTTCATCAAAAAAACCCAAATCATCTTTGAAAAATCATCCACAAGTGTTAGAAAATATTTGTTTCCATTAAATGTAGGGACTCTATATGGTCCCCAAATATCCACATGTACCAGGTGAAAAATTTCTGCTGCCCTATTATTACTAAGAGTAAAAGGCTTTCTTGTTTGTCTAGCTAATGGACAAACAATACATTTTTCAAAACTACAACTCGATATCTCTTTATTCTTCAAGAAGTCCAGTTTCTTCATAACCAGTGCAGGTATGTGTCCAAGCTTTCTGTGCCATGTGTGTATATCAGTCTCCATTTCTGCAGCAAGACAACTTCTAACTCTTTGTGCTTCCTTATTTCTATCTATCTTACTTGGGATCAAGAGATAAATGACACCCTTATCCTTACCAATCCCCTTCACCCTCCCAGTGTACAGGTCCTGGAATACACAGAATGTTGGAAAAAGTTCACTGAGCACTGTAGCTCTCTTGTTAACTTTGAAACTGACAACAAGTTATACTTAAACTCAGGAACACATAGCACATCATGGATTGTATCATCTCCTGTGAGATTGTAACAACCTTGATATGTAACTGGAACAGACTTACCATTTAGAAGACGTACATTACCTCTCTTCTGTTTAGGCAAACTAATCACATTGTGAAACAGATTATGATTTGAAGTCATATGATTAGTTGCTCCAGTATCTATGATCCAAGGATCCTGGCAATTTTCAAAAGATTGTGAAACATCTTTACCTGCCATGTTAGCCTTGTAATCTTCTGAATTCTCCTTCTTCAGTAACCTCATTATCTGGCCATACTGCTCCTCGGTGAAGAAATTAGCCATTCCTTGATGTCCTTCAGCCTTAGCCCCGTGCTTAGCATTCTCCTGTTCATGATTGTCATCCTTTACCACTGCATTTACCTGTCTGTATTGCTGGTTCCTTTTTCCCCTTAAAGCCAGATGGATAGCCATGGAGTTTGTAACAAGTATCTTTGGTGTGACCCTTTAGACGACAATATTCACAGTACATATTACCAAACCTCTTAAATTTTACTTGATTATCCCTAGTACTTATGAATGCCGTGGAATCACTTATATCATTTCCTAAATTGACTTGTGAAATAGACAAACAGACCTTCCTCTGATTTTCTTCATTGATCAATATTGCAAATGCACGACTAACTGAAGGTGATGGGGATTGAAATAAGATCTGACTTCTAATGGCACCATATGACTCATTTAATCCCATCAGAAATTGAAATAGTTTTTGTTGATCTAGTTGTTCTATAAAATCCTTTGTTCCAACAGTAATAGGTAGAGATGGAATTATGGATCCATACTCATCCCACAGAGATTCAGTCTAGAATGATAAACAGAAATGCTTGAAGTACCTTGAGAAATTGTGGCTATTTCTCGTTGGAGATTGTAGACTCTAGATCCGTTAACTTTGTTGAAACGATCCTCCAAATCTACCCAAACTTCATGAGCATTATCATCATAAACGATGCCAGTAATCAAATCTGGCGAATCAATATTCATTATCCACGTTAGAACTGTTGCATTAACTCGTTCCCAGTCCTTTCCCAGATCCTCAGTGAATTGACATTTTGTACAAGTTCCGTCAATGAACCTTATCTTCCGCTTTGCTCGTAGTGCAATTACCATCGCTTTGCTCCAAACTGAATAATTCTCAGTTCCTTTCAGCTGAATCGAAATGATCACATTACTAGGACTATCTGACGACTGTAAAAACAGAGGATGCCCGGGATTATCAATATCTAGTGTCACCATTGTTGAGCTGTAAAGCTTCTAGAGAACTTCCTTCAATTCAAAACAAAAAACCTATCTCTCTGACTTCACAAATGAAAATTGAATTGAGCTCCAATTGATCTACTCAAGATATGATACCATATTAAATCACGCCATTGTTACTCGATATTTGAGCTCTTAGGAAGTATCGAAGAAGAAGAAGAAGAAGAAGAGGAGAAATAAGTCGGTTCTGAGGAGAAATGCGCTCAACTACATTAAGGAAGTTACTCAGTTATTACAATGCTAATCTATATATACTACACATCTTTGAGCTAATTAACTTAGCAATTTACCACTAATTTGACTAACTAACTAACATAACTAACCACCGCTAACATGCACTGCTGTTATCCTACTCCTCTATCACGCACTAAGGTGTGATGTACATAGCTGTCACCAGCTGTTATTACGTCCATCTCAACATTTATATAGTAGGGGAGTCTTATTTTAGGTACAACTCTATAAAAGGTAAAAAAAATTCTGACTTGCTGATTGTCGTTTCCTTATCGATACCTACCAAGATTCCCGCTGTAACATTCGGCCGGTTACGCATGTTTCGGCTTTCTATTGGCAATGCTAGATCGTCTGACAATATTCTTCGAAGTCGTTCGAGGCTAGTACCGATTCCGGGATCATGGCCTCGATATCCTCGAAAGCAGGCATCATGCTCCGGGTTCTCGCCCGGTGGGACTTTGGCTCGATTTCGGTCCCTAATTGCCATATCTCGAATCTGGCTTATCTTGTCGGAGGCTAGAATGCACCATAAATTCGATTTTACCCGTATATATATATACACGCACACACTCTAATTTACAGAGAAAGTATGTATTTTTGAGTCCAGAATATGGAGTCGTGTGAGAGTACTTTATTTCTTAATATGGGATTTTTCGATGCGAAATTGGATTTAGTCGGATTTTGATATAGGTATCGAACAACTGATGCGAAACCTAAAGTAGGTCGTGTAGTTTAACTCATTCGTTGCGGTCTTCGTTACGAGCAATATTATTTGTTAAGTAACATTTTACAGTTTGATGGTAAAAATTAGTATTCCTTCCTTTTCAAATTAGATGATCCTTTTCAAATTAGATGAGGTACTTTCTTTTTTTGTCTGTTTTAAAATAAATGTCACATTTTTAAATTTGAAAATAATTCAACTTTAAATTCTTCATTTTACTCATTTTACCCTTAATGAGAAGCTTTTATAACCGCACAAATTTCTACATCCCACAAGATTTTTACTCTTTAAGCTTTTAAGACCACAAATTTGATTTTTTTTTTTTTTTAAATTTCCTGTCGAATCAACTATCTCATCTAAATTGAAACGGATGGAGTATTTGTTTTTGCTCTCTACTAAATACATTTTCATAATTTACTAAACTTACTTCATACGCCAAGATTTACATTTAATTTTAGTTTGGACCACCGGCATTTTCCGGTCAAGTGTAAAAAACTACTTTCCCCTGGCTATATATCTTGGACCAACCTGTTTTCCCACACACAACCGCTTTAAAAAGTGTAACCAAAAGAAACATAAAAGTTGAAAAATAAGACTACATACAGCTGAGAACCAAAGACCAAGATTTGAACAATATTATGGAGAAGGAAAACAATCTAAAAGCAGAAACTTCAATAGAAAATCCGATGTTTTCACATGAAATTTCTTTACCAAACATCTTTGATAGTACGTTGTATGAAACTGAAAAAGATTCTTTAGATACAATATTTGGTGCTCATATTCTTGATTACTATAATACAACTACTAATCCTTCCATTTTTGATTTGCTCCAAACTCCATCGTTATCTATCACTTCACCATTTCAAGAATCATCTCCGGCGCCGACGACGCCTAATTCGCTGTCGATCTCTTCATCATCACTTGAAGCTGCCGATGATGATCAAAAAGATGAAGAGCAAGATCAAGACAAGTACAAGAAACAGTAAGCTTTAATAATATATGTACCTTAAATATTTTATGTGAAACTTTTCTTTTTAATCTCTTCTTAAAAAAGAGTTTCACTTTTCTATTGCGGTGTAGGAGGGTTGAGACCATTCATTGGAGAGTTTCAGAAAATGTTTTAATTTTTTCTCTCTGGCTAGAGAAGTCATTTTCCTTAAATTAAAAGAAAATGTTTTCAAAATATTTAACCCGTTTGGCCATAAAGAAAATCTTACTTTTTTTTAGGAATCGGTTATTTGGCCGTGAAAATTTCATATTTCACTTGAAAGTTGCATTTTGGAATTTTTTAAAAGCTTGAAAAACTCCAAAAATCTATTTTTCACTTCAAATCACTCACAAAAATTTAAAACAACTCCAAACTATGTTTATGTCAAAACACAATTTTAATTTTCAAATATCATTTTCAGTTGATTTTATTTATTTATTTTTTTACACTTTTTCCCGAAATTTTACAATTCTTATGTCCAAACGCCTACTTAATTAACCACAAAAATTGGAAGCTGTGCTTTTGCTCCATACAAAGCACACCCTTAAAGAAAATGTAATTTTAAGTTTCACATTTTACCCTTTATGAAATAACCTATAGCTACTAGATATGTTTATGACATGTTTTATATATGAAATTTTAAAGTCTTTCTTTCTTTTTAAACCTCATATCCATTGAAATACGATTTACATGAATTGGAATTAGCACAGAGTTACTACTTGGAAAACGTAATATATAAATAAGTATTTATATTGCTTTTTAAGTTTTTCATCCGTTTAACAATTTCTTGTTTATTTTGAAGTTTTACCCTAATTTGTGCAAAGTGTGATGTTTTTTCTTTGTTGGCTTAGGTTAAAACCTAAAAAGAAGAATGTCCAAAAGAGGCAAAGAGAGCCAAGATTTGCATTCATGACCAAGAGTGAAATTGATCATTTGGATGATGGTTTTAGATGGAGGAAATACGGCCAAAAAGCAGTGAAAAGCAGCCCCTTCCCAAGGTATATATGTTTTAAAAGTGATACAGTTTCATATTTAGAATTTCGTTAACTATATGACATGGAGGGAGTATAATTAAAATGTAGCTACGTTAATTTTTCTACCGCCCATCCAACTGTTTAAACTAAAACAGACCGGCGTATATATATTTCATGTATAATATATGTATATCAGTGTATATATACCGGTTAGGAAAAATAAATAACGAATCCAGCCGGCTACTTGATTAAAAATCACTATAACTTATCTTAATGGGAAATTTTTCTTTCTCTATTTTGAAAATTTTCCATTTTTCTTTCTTCAAGTAGTCCATTCTTTGTTAAAATTTAAATGTGAGATGCATAAATTTCTTGTGCAGGAGCTATTATCGTTGCACAGCTGCATCATGTGGAGTAAAAAAGAGAGTGGAAAGGTCAATTAAAGATACTTCAATAGTTGTTACAACTTATGAAGGTACTCACACACATTCGTGCCCCTTGACGCCACGTGGTAGCATCGACATTCTACCGCGAACCACCGCCTACTATGGTGGCGCCGTTGGTGGCGGTAATTCCTCTTTGTCTATCCCAAAACTTCATTATCAAGAACAACAACAACAGCAACAACAAACGCTCCATTTTCCTACTACAACTTTACCTTTAAATAACTTCAGCATTGGTTATACTTCCTTATTTTCGACTAATTCACTCCCAGAAAGAAGGTTCTCGCCCTCCCTTTATTCTTCCTCTTTGACCGGAGACGATGGGCTTCTTCATGATATGGTGTCATCAGAGATGAGAAGAGATACTAAAGAAGAGTAGGAAAAGAGAGGCTTTATTTTCATAATCAGTATTTTATTTTCTTGCGCGTGGTTAATCAATTAGAAACTTTTCCAGAGATATTGTATAACGACTAGTTTAATTAGCTTATAGTTAACCTTAATTAGCAAGTTCATATATTAATGGTGTTATTCTTTCATGTTGTAGAATTCTTTCATTGCTGCTTAATTTGTATATCCAATTATTCCTAATTTTACCTCTCACATTAATCTTGTTTAATTTATATAGCTGCATGCACAGCAAGATTGTGTTGTCCAATAGGTTAGGGTTTCCAAGAGTTAAGGAAATTAATTATGATGTAAACAGTGAAAAAACATGGAACGGGGTCCGTTTGTTTGTTAGTAATGTTAGATAGGCTCTTAGTTCTCTTTATATTGTGATAAAGTAAATACTGTAAGGACATGTTGATGAATAAAACCTATTTTTTCATATCTTTTCATAGCAAGTTTTTAGTTCTTTGTTTTTTTCGAAATCTATAGTTGCATTGAGATCACATCGGCTCATATGCAACAAGGTGTACAGTTAGATCCATAATTTATCACCCAACACATGTCACCTTTAGCAAGGGGAAAGTTGCTTACAACTAACATTCTGTTTGGATCACTCCCCGTCATTTTGATGGATACAACGTTTGGATAGACTGTATCGTTTGATGCTGTTCAATAACATCTTTATTGTTTGGTTTAACTGTATTGTACTGTACTGTACTACTAAGTTTACTAAAATACCCTCAATTATTTTAAATACGATACTTATTAAGAATTACTTATATAAATAATATATTCATTTGACCTCCGCATCTTCCTCACATGGAATCATCATATGATTCGCAGGGATAATGTATCCTTAACTAGAGATTCTGCTAAATTCTTGACCATATAATATTTTACTTAAGCTTACAGTATGGCTGGGAGTCTATTCAGTTGAATGTTATAACTAATATGCAGTTACTGAGAACGTACGCTAATGCCCATGTATTCAATATTATAAGAGAATTGGAAATTAATTACAGGTCAATGTCCCACTTTTGGTGCTCACAAGACATTGTTTTGGACTTTGTTAGTTGTCTCCTAAACTATATAACTCCAATAATAAGTATCCTACAAAATCACTCTACACTAATCTAAACTTTCTATATCCCATATGATGTGAATAGTTGATTCGTCTCATAAGGAACAAGAATGGATGGTCAGCAACAAAATTTATTTCCTGCTCAAATTACCATTTGATACCCTCCAAGAGTATGAAGTAAGTTCAGAAAGGAAAAAGAAGATAATGAAACTAAAACCAAAAGAAAAATCCTCTACCAACATGACATATAAAATTCATATCGATCTAGCTTGTCAAAGTCTATAAAATCCTCCGTACCTAAAGCATAAATAACATTAGTCTAATTCAATTGCCAGGTGACGACATCAAGGTCAGTAAAAGAAATTTGCCGTCTTCCAATGGACACTCAATCAGTGTGCGACACAAGTCTACATGTTAATTTGCAAAGAAATATATAAGCTTTCATGTGTATACTAGGCTATAAATCTAACAAATTGTACCATTTGCCATATCTCACTCTCAGGAATAGGTGGCATAGTTGAAAGGCGATTAATTGCATTAGCCAAATTATTCATCCCACCTCTCAACATATCAGCCATGTCTTCAAGGTGATCTTGTTTAGATTTTTTATTCCTGCTAGAAGTCGGTACCTCTGAATATGCATTCGATTTATGTGCTTCCTGAGTTGATTGATATTGCTCATGTTGTCCATGTTCCTCGATATTTTCCAAAGAGGAAGCATTTATGGAAATTAGTTCATCTACCTCATCAATAGTCAATGAACTATCACTTGATTTTCTCTATTACGAGCACCCCTTCTTACCATATCTGCTCCAGTATCAGCTTGCTTTCCAGTAGCTCTATCCCTTCCACATAGCTCAATTAGCTTATCATAATTTCTAATCGGCTTGTTTCTCCATTCAGCAGCTTCAGGCTTAGCCTACACAAAAAAAGGTACAATTTAATAATGCAGAAAATGAGATAAACATTATAAGATGCAAATAAAGAATAAAACTGCTAAAAACAAATATACCTGTATTAATTGATCTCATACTTCAGATTCAGCATTCCACATATCTGTGTTGGAATCCCACGCAAACCCGCTCATCCCATTTTGAAAGGTGTCATAACACTTGCTAAATTTTGTTTTAATATTTCTAATTCGGTTGTGAACTCTCTCCTTGGTAAAAACTTTATCTGAAAATTTTGATTGCATCTCTTTCACTATATTGTCAATCGTGTGTGCAGTAAAAGTTCCACCAACCCTATTTCCAAGTGTGTGCTCATGATAGAATACATCAATTAAGGCATCATCTATAGCATTTGACTAAATACAAACAGAAGTGTTATCTGAAAGATTTGTATCGCTTGAGGATGCCTTTGACCTTTTCGGCATATTGATAACTATATAATTAGGAGATATTCATAAGACTTAATGAAAACTTTATCAGACATAATATTTGTAAGAGTTATAAAACAAAATAAATACATCGTACATAATATTTTTATTCAAATAATAGCGGAAATTACTTTCAAACAACATCACATAAATAAACACGAAAAAATTCGTTGACTTTTTCTCTCCTAAAAGATTAAACTTGATAGTTAGCCCACATGTCAGCTGATATGCCATCTCTAATCAACTCCCTCCTTCGAAACTCCTCATTACTTTCCCTAAGATTTGACGGTTCTTCATGCACATCATTATCATTCATAAGCTCCGCATCAACTTGTGCAAGTAACTCATCATTTGGATCTGCACCTCTTAAAAGTAGTTGTGCAAAATACAACATGCAAAAATAATAAGCTTTTGGGTTGCAACACCATTGATGGTTCAGTTGAACTAGAAATTATAGGAAATCTCTTCTTAAGAACTCCAAAAGCTCGTTCAATAGCATTACACAAAGATGTGTGATGCAGATTAAATAATTCACGAGGATTTCAAGGTGGATTTCTTGAATACTCTTTCAAGTGATATCGCTCTCCCCAATAAGGCATAATAAGTCCACTTCTCAACATCAATCAAACATCCACAAGGTAGTATTTTCCTAAAGATAAAAAGTAAAAGCTTTAATTATTTATTCATCACATTTAACTTTCCCTGGATAAATATATGAAATATTTACCTTCTGGAAGTTTTAGCGAGTCTTGTCTATTTAATGCTTCTTTCATGATTCTTGAATCAGATGTCGTCCCTTCCCAATCAGCTAACTAAATCAGATGTGCATGCAGCCAATACATTTTGTGTTGGATAATCTTTTCTTCCACGGTATCTGGGTGCTTCACTTTGTGAAACGTTAACACGTATATGTGTTCCATCAATTGCACCAATACAATCCTGACATTATTATAATAAATTATATGCAATCAACCTTGAATTAAGCTAAAAGTTCAATAAAATTGTATTTGTGTTCACCTTAAAATATGGGTAGAATCTTGGGCTGCTGGCAATTTCAGAAGGAACTTGAGAGCCATCAGGTTGTTTAATAAATTTTTAATATAACCCCAAGATCGCTCGCAGGACAATATGAAAATGACGATTGACCGACTCCCCAGATCGTCGAAAGATAAAAGCTAACTCGCGATTCGTCGTATTATGTGCTAACTGGTAAAGCGTTATTGCAACTTGCTCTTCAACTGTAGCTTGAAGTGTTGGTCTAAGATCACCCTCTCTAACTAACATCTCATATAGATCGGTAAAAGCTAAAGGGGTCATTCTTATAATATTACGACAAAGTTCAGTTGAGAATAAATGACCCAATAATTCATGTCTAACTTGTTCACTTTCCAGTCTTATATCATGTGTGATCGTACGTCGGTCATTTTCAATTTCACGTACATAAGTCCAAAACCAAATAGCTACTAAGCAAGTAACATATGTAGCTAAAGAGCTCACTTGTTCCAGTATCTGTCTATTATTTTGATTATTCCGATCAGCCATCTATAATAAAATTAAGTGAGATACATCAACTAATTAACTACGTAAACTAAATATGAACCGAAAATATAACTCTTCTTCATAGAATACATTGTTAAGTATGAAGGAGAATTCAGATACATGCTAATAAAATTGTAAAAAAAGAGAATTCTAATCAAATATTGCTAACACATTACGTTAGTTTTTAATCAAACAGAGACAATATATTACCTTTACCTAATATTGCAACTTAGTTGCTTTCTCTGGTTCATCACTTTTTTTGCTATTTTTCTTGGGTCTATTTCTATTAACCCTATCATATATTCTCGTATCTTACAGCTCCTCATTCCATCTTCTCTTGATTTCTGTCTCAATTTTTAGCTGCATATTTGTCGTGTTGGTTTTTCTTCTTCTTAATTATTGTCGAGTATTTTAGATTCTGACCTTTTTTCTCATTTTTTGCTCCAAATCTGGTGTTGATTTCTAATTCATCGTGCTTGAACCAGATAAAAGCAGCTATATGGAAAATTAACGTTGCTTGACTGAAATTTTCTTATGATGAGTCAAGCTCTTGCTTGACTGATAATAAGAAAATTGAGTAGCTATTTGGAAACTATATTAGAATTTCTCTACAGAAACTATATTAGAAATTTAGAAAAGATATAGAAAATTTCAACTATAATTTTCAACCAAATTGCATACAGAAACGATGGGATTAAGCGGGTATCCATTGTAGATTAACTTCACAACAAATCAACTTTATCGATTAGAATTACATCAATTAAGAAACGTAAAATGTTTCAAAGGCTAATCTGAACTTGTAAAAGATATGAAAAAGATATGAACTTGGAAAGACTATAGTCATTGAGTAGTCACGGAAGATGGGACAAAGTACTTCTTAGTTTGGTGATTATAATATAAATAATAGGGTAAAGGGTAAAATTGAAATATAGAATAATAAGTATGTGCGTAATTGGAAAGAAAAATACAGAACAATCCCATCACACCGTTTGGTTGTTTCATAAAATAGGGATTTTCATTGTTCCGGAACAATGAATTTGGCAATACGATACGATCAATTTTATATTAACAATCAAAACAAATATTGTATTTGGGGTAACAATACAATACAATATAACCGAAAACAACCATCCAAACAATACGTAAAAGGGTAAAGGAATAAAAATAAAAATAAGGCGCATAGTGCAACAGTAAAAACATGAGGAAATGTTAAATTCCATTTTGGCCCTTCATCCACGCCAACTACGACGTCTATATAACAAAAATGCCCGTTTATAGAATATTCTCTAGGCAATGCTCTTATTTTTTTACTAATAAATTACGTAGCTCTTATCCATTAGTAATTGGACCACATAGTGTCTCAGCCCCTTTTCTTGTCGCGAAATCGGATTTCGACATTTGACAACTCCTTTTGAGAGGTTAAGGAAAAGGAATTGGATATTAGAATCGCCACCTAACGGATTAAGGTGCGTTAGGGCACCTATTGCAAATAACTCAGATTATACTAGTTTGCATCACCAAAGATCGGGTATCTCAAATTACCTTGAGGAAAAGGTGTTAGGCACCCCTCGAGGTCCAAAACGGTGGGTTCCGGCCGAACTTAAATTAAGCGAATTAGTCAAGGAATGCAAAGAAACTAGTTAATAAGGATTGGGGGGGGGGGGGGGGGGGGGGGGGGGGGGGGGAGGGGAGGGGAAAGGGGTCCTAAATTATTTAGCCTATAAGGTCATCCCGTGCAAGTAAATAGTACTTCGTAACTCCCCCGAGACGGAGGTGTTACTCATATTATCCAGCGGGCACAGACTATCATCTCCTGCTACCTGATTACTATATTTAAATTGTTACTTAAAGCGCTCTAGTTGCTTCTAGTTCGTGTCCTATGCGTGCGCTACTGATCGGCGCCCACCTATACCACTAAATAGTAGCAAGGCAGGGGTCAATGCAGCTTTTACCCGAAGGGTCGGGATCGATTTCCACAGGGAGTTATGATTATGGGAGTTGAGTTCCTAGATGATCTAGTGGTGTGTCATTCTTTTAATTTCACTTCTCATCAAACGGTTTAGTCATTATACTACGATTTAATCTAATTAAAATTACGAACTAGCTACCTAATATGTTTTATTAATGTTTTCTCAATTGATAAAGGGACTAGGGTTCTGACTTCCTCCTAGGTGAGTACTTAACGGGTCTAAAATCTTTAATAATATTGAAATGGGGATTAATGGCATAACATCATGCTAAGGTATTCACCCACTATCTCTCGGTAATATCGGTAACTTTGCCTAAATTGGCTTTCTCAAGCACAACTGGGTGGTTTAAATAACCGCATGATTTGACTCAAATCGGGTTTAGTTATCTCTAGCATACACCCTTTTATTGGGGCTATCAATCTCTTGAATTTACCCCAATATTTTGTTAGCCTAATTACCTAGACTTGGGTTATCTTTCTCAAGAGTAACTCTAGTCATTAAGGCTTGAATCAGTATTTGCAACCACTAATTCTGAGTTTTATGCACAAATCAAGCTAAATACCAATCACCCATACACAAAATCACTTTAAAATTGAAAACTCATTAATTACCCACACTAGGGTTGGGTCACGACCCTAACTAATGGGTCTAGCTACTCATGGATGAAGAAGAAACACAAGTAGAAGATGAATTTAATGACCCAAAAATAGCTACAAGTACTGTTCATGTGCTCCTAAAATGGCTGATGCCCTAAAAAATGAAGAAAAGATCTATTTATACATGGCTGAAAATACTGGACAAAAATGCCCATACAGAGAATCCGCTCCCAGCGTAATTCTGAGCGCTGGGGCGAAGAGGCTTCCGCTGCAGCGGATTAGTGACCGCTACAATGGTTTTTGCATTTTCCAGTTCCCTGATTCTTCAACTTCGCGCCCAGCGTAATACTGGAACGCTGCAACGATGGCTGGAGCGCGACAGCGGAATAATACCGCTGACCGCGGAATCATGAAATCCCATCTTTTTCAACTCTCTGAAGTTTTCCAATCGCGTCTAGCGGATAATTGAGCGCGAAAGCGTTAGATGGACCGCTGCAGCGAAATAGTGGCGCAGACAGTGCTTTGGATGGCCTTGAAAGATCAACTTTCTGAAGTTTGCGTGGCAGCGAAGAGAATTCCGCTGCAGCGAAGAGACAACCGCTGCATCAGAAAAGTGGGCGCTGCAGCGGTTTAGATGGCCTTGAAATATCAACTCTCTGAAGTTTGCGTGGCAGCGAAGAGAATTCTGCTGCAGCGAAGAGAAAACCGTTGTAGCGGATAAGTGGGCGCTGCAGTGGTTTAGCTGGGTTCTGGGATTTTGCAAGTTCTGCTTCTTTTTTAGGTCTTTTGGATCAATAATTACAAATCCACTCAGTTCCTGCAATTCAAAGCACTTGCATCAAAATGTGGGGTTAATTAGGCCAATTGTTGCCTCAAAAACCTAAGAAAAAGGAATAAATAATAGTACAAATCACTAGTTATCAACTACCTATCCCTTACCTATGGCCCTGGAGGCATTAGGATCTCTATTTGGTATGGTTCTAGACTAAGCTTAGGTTGCTCAAAATTATAAAAGACTAGGTGACAAGCAAAACAATTAGGACTTTCAAATAAAAGCATATATGGTCTCATATTAACCTCCGCAGATAAAACAACACATGCACGCAACTGATTAGCAGGCTTTATTAATCTTAAAGTCCTATAGGCAGGATATCTAGGTGAGAAGACAGGCAAACCATGATATAGAAGCAGTTTCATCAATGCGAGTATTAGGGCCTATTGTTTGCCTATTGATCCTATAGGCATATTGTCTAAGTGCAAACTGATTTTAACTCTATGGACATGATTCATAACCTTTTAATCCTATAGACATGCTTTCTAATTATTGAACTGATTTTGATCCTATAGGGATGATATCGATTACTGCACTGATTTTGATCCTATAGGCATGATATCTATTATTGAACTGATTTTACTCCTATAGGCATGATATCTATTACTAATTTTGATCATATAGGCATGATATCTATTATTGAACTGATTCTACTCCTATAGGCATAATATCTATTACTAATTTTGATCCTATATGCATGATATCTATTATTGAAATGATTTTGATCCTATAGACATGATAACTATTATGCAATATATGGGCAGAAATTTTGCACACATTGCTAGAAAATAGTTGAGTCAAATTTTGGTCCTATAAGCATGATTGCTACCATACTTTATTGGACGAATTAATGCATCATATAGGCAGGATGTCCGCAATTTAAATCCTATAGACAGAGTTTCTAATATGCAAACACAACAGAACTCATACAATTTTAGCAAAAGATGATGTAAAACAGGATTAACAGCGCAAATGAAACCCTATAGGCAGGATTTCTACCCGAGTTAGCAAAAGAAAATAAGAAACCCTCCCGATTTTGCTAAATATCCCAGAATCTGTTTATTACAAAGTTATTATAGACCAAATTAGTAAATGAATTACACAATAGCAAAATGAATAAACTATAGAGAGCCTTTACTAGGCCCAAATACACCTGGTCAACACAGGCCTTCAAACCACTTCAGCTTCGAGGCTAATTGCACAAATACAGACAATTAATGGTGAATGACTCATCCATAGCACATATAGAACCAGGTTTTTGTTGTGTCAAAGTTCCCAAGGACCTCAGGGACCTAGGGCAATGCTCACACCAGAACCAAATATTCAGAAAGGATTCAAAGGAGATTAGGAACCAGTTCCCAATGTGTCATAGTTCACATGAGTCTCACATGGACCCTGAGCAATGCTCACACTGTGGTGGTTGAGGATATAACATAAAGGACTAGGAATGGGGGTTAAAAGGTAGCAGCATAAAAGGAGGCAAAGACAAAATTAAAGCAGAGTTGATTTTTGAAGAAAACCTCATAATAGAGTTTAAAACACTGAATTTGTGGGCATAATTGCACTAAGACAACAAATTGGCCAAGTATGCAAAGTACACAGTTTTAAACAAGTCCCAGTCAGAAAAGGTCTGATTAAGCTAAGTGTACATGCTGACATTTTGGACAACCTCGTTTAATCACAGAATAACTTAGGCAAAGTATCCAGGCAGACAGTCGGATTATAACATGAGTCCAAAGGGATGCAAAACACATTGGAAAGCAAGTTCGCAGGGCATATGAACGATAGAACAAGAAGTTTAATATCAATACAAGTTTCAAAGATTCAAGACTAATTAACATACTAATACTATCCTAAAGATGCTGAATTCAAAACAAGTTCAGGACTAGCAAACAGTACGCATGGGACAAGTTAAAAAAACATTAAGTTAACCTTTGAGAGGATTCATATTATTCAAAATAACAGTATCACTTATGGGACTAGATGAACTCATAAAAGCATAAAAGTGGCAGAATCATGCTAAGAATTTAAACATGCTGGGTTGAACAACACAGATTATGGAAACATAGAGAATAAAATGACAAGGGATGCTGACTTACCAGTTGGGAAGGAAAGCAAGAAAATACACCACAGTAGTTAAGTCCAGAATTAATTGGCATTTGCTTTCAGCCGGCCAAGACCAGAAACAAATGAGCAAAGAGAATCATAATTAAAATCTAAGTTTTTAGTGAGAGTATTGATAGTTCGAGTCTGCCTAAAGGGGAAAGAAAAAAGGGTTTAAATAGTATAGGAATTAAACACATAAACATGGAAAGTAATTAATCATATAATCAATTGAGGTCTAGTTTTTGGGCAAAATAATATAGAGTTTAGTAAATTAACAGAGAATAATGGTGTGCAATTAGGCGAGTAATACTTAGAATTAGGCAAATGTCACATAAAATCGATTAACAATTAGTTTCAGGGCAAAATAAGGTAAAAAAATAAAGAAAATATGGTGGATTAAATAGAAGTAAGGAAAATATTAGTCAAATACGAGAAAGGAAAGAGTATCAATTATAAATCAGTAAAGACAAAGAAAAGTCTCAAACCCTAGTTTTAGGTAAACCATCACAAAATCGGCAAATTATAAAGATAATCAAATAAATATTGCATATGATGAACGTGAGCAAGAAATCATTCAAAATAACACATAATCGAACCAGATCTGGTTCAAACTTAGGGTCTGAAACCCTAATTTAGGGTGTCACCACCCGAAATCCATAAGGTCATGATGACGTTGGACACCATTGTCAGGCAAACCAATCATTTAAATAATTAAGTTAAATTTCCTGTTTTAGCATTTTTGAAATCATTACCTTTCACTTTATTACATAATAACTGAACAAAAATTTCTTTTAAGTAAATACGACAGGTAAACAATTTTGATTTATTACAGTAAATCCCAAACACTTCCCAGAACCCGGTGTAACAAGTACATGAGCAATTTCTAAGAATTTTACAAATTCTACAAAGCTTGTCCGAAATACAATTGGACAAGGAAATTAAAATAAAACGAATACAATACAAGAGAGACTCTGTCAGCTTCGGATCGCCTCCGAAGGATGCAGCTTACCTAAGTCTCCAAACCAGCCACATCGCTCTGAAAGTACCTGTGCAATAAAATTGCACAGCAAGTGTAGCATGAGTACGAAAATAACGTGTACTCAGTAAGTCTCCCGCCTAACCTCAGAGAGGTAGTGACGAGAGGTCGAATTAGACACTCGCTAGAGGTCAATCTAGTATAATCAAGTGAGACACTAAGCATGAATGACATAAGCAATTGATTAAAATCAGGAATAAATAATATTAACTAACTCCATCCACATTGTACACTTTAAATCTTCGTCCTTTCAATAACAAATAATCAAACATGGATGATTTAATCAATAACAAATAATCAACGGGAAAGAACAACTTCTTCCAAAATTTTAATAACTTTAAATGTCTGTCATTTCAATCGACAACTTAAAATTTCCAGGCCAGTAATCAGGTAAAATCATAGCAAATACGCAGTAAATATCATGCGCAAGCAAATGCCGAGGGCCGAACGACACGGACCAATAAAAATAAATTGTGAACTACCGAGGGTCGAACGGCTCGAACCATAGATTCATCTATCTGCCCCGCTCACGAATCGATCATGCGACGCGGTTATACATAAATACAGGGTTATCCTGCTCGCGAGTCATACATACGACTCAGGCACCCGTAGATACACATATTCATACAATAAATCCACATTTTTATCAAGAAAGTAGTTTCTCAGGAAAGTGGTAAAATTCTTCTTAAAGGAACACGAGAAATAACATTTAAATCTTTGTTTTGAAACTCATTTGCCAAGTTTAATAATATTCAATAATATAACCTTATCAGGTATACAATTATCCACGGAGGAAATCAATTTTCTTTCAAGATGATTAAGAAAATGAACTCTAGTCTTCTTAGATATTCAATTACTATTTTGATCATATTAGCGGTCTAATATTACTGGTAAGATCACAAGTACCACAAGTAAGGCATGCTAGTGGGTCCTAGTCTACCCGGACATGACATAATAGTAGCTACGCACGGACTCCCATCACCTCGTGCATACGTAGACCCCGAAGATAATAATACATACTTAATTAGTTCACCTTAGGGGGACAATTCCTCCTCACAAAGTTAGAAAGGAGACTACCTCGCTCCGAAATTTCATAACCGGCTTCCAAGCCCTCCCACATTTCAACTTAAGCTCGTGGACCCAATCACCGTCCACTAAAACTCTCAAACTTTCCCTCAAGATAGGCAGCCGTCTTACCACTGAACCCTTGTGTTACGCTACCACTCTCCCACTTGATAAACTCGTTCCTTTAAACAACTACCCGACTTCCGTTCCTTACACCTGGCCTTTTAGAAATTTAGCCGCCTCCTGACACTTCTGACATGTCTTACTTCGTCGTATGTTGCCCAATTGCTGCCTCAATTCAAAATCATTCCCTGCAGCTCTTAAACCAGCAGTTCGCCACGACTTCAAACTCTCCGAAGATCATCTATCTCGAGTTGCATTCATTATCAATGCTCATCCAGTATGGAACCACCGTACTTCACGGTCCTTGACAACCGCTTCTTCAATACTTCTTCACAATACTCTGACCCCATGCAACCGAAGAAATCATAGCACCGACAACCTTAACACATCACAGGTGAAGACTCCACCTCGCTTGATAACACCGGGTCTTAATACATTATTCCCCCAGACTTAAACATTCGTAGTCCAATTTCCTTTTCTCTGTCGGAACTAAAATACCGAAATCTCGAAATCACACTCTGATAAGACCTCCCTTCAAGCCATTCAACATGACTCAACATATGGGCAAGCATTCTACCATCATATCGACATCGCGCAATAACCAATCGTAAGCATCATAAGAATCTGGGCATAGCCTCAAAGTTCTCAGAACCACAACTACTGGCTGAAACAACATATTACTCTTCCGTAGAGCCACGACAATAGCCTCAATCAACTTAGTAGGAAGAAACATCCCGCACCACACCCATAACACCATTTTAATTCCTCAAATTCCTAATTCGTAGCAAGCGCTTCGCGACGCATAAGATTGAGCAGGAAGAAACATAGGCATAAGCCTTAAAGGAATCAAATCGCACGACGAGGAATCAAGAAGGGAAGTACTCCTAACAGCCTTGTAGCCTCTCGAAGATAAGTATAGACGTCTCTGTACCGATCCTCAAGACTCTACTAGACTCGCTCATGACTAGTGAGACCTAAGGGAACCTAGTGCTCTAATACCATGTTGTCACGCCCCGAAATCCATAAGGTCGTGATGGCGCCGGACGCCATTGTGAGGCAAGCCAATCATTTTTAGTTAAGTTAAATTTTCTGTTTTAGCATTTTTGAAATCATTACCTTTCCTTTATTACATAATAGCTGAACAAAAAATTCCGTTAAGTAAATACTACAGGTAAACAATTTTGATTTATTACAGTAAATCCCAATCACTTCCCAGAACCCGATATCACAAGTACATGGTCAATTTCTAAGAATTTTACAAATTCTACAAAGCTTGTCCGAAATATAATTGGACAAGAAAATTAAAATAAAACGAATACAATACAAGGGAGACTCTGTCCGCTGCAGATCGCCTCCGGAGGATGCAACTCGCCTAAGTCTCCAAACCAGCCACATCGCTCTAAAAGTACCTGTGCAATAAAAATGAACAGCAAGTGTAGCATGAGTACGCAAATAACGTGTACTCAGTAAGTCTCCCGCCTAACCTCAGAGAGGTAGTGACTAGAGGTCGAATTAGACACTCGCTAGAGGTCAATCTAGTATAATCAAGTGAGACACTAAGCATGAATGTCATAAGCAATTGATTAAAATCAGGAATAAATAATATTAATTAACTCCTTCCACATTTTACACTTTAAATCCTCGTCCTTTCAATAACAAATAATCAAACATGGATGATTTAATCAATAACAAATAATCAACGGGAAAGAACAACTTCTTCCAAAATTTTAATAACTTTAAATGTCTGTCATTTCAGTCGACAACTTAAAATTTCCAGGCCAGTAATCAGGTAAAATCACAGCAAATACGCACTAAATATCATGTGCAAGAAAATGCCAAGGGTCGAACGGCGCGGACCAATAATAATAAATTGTGTACTACCAAGGGTCGAAAGGCTCGAACCATAGATGCATCTATCTGCCCCGCTCGCGAATCGATCATGAGACACGGTTATACATAAATACAGGGTTATCCTGCTCGCGAATCATACATGCGACTCAGGCACCCGTAGATACACATATTGACACAATAAGTCCACATTTTTATCAAGAAAGCAGTTTCTCAGGAAAGTGGTAAAATTATTCTTAAAGGAACACGAGAAATAACATTTAAATCTTTGTTTTGAAACTCATTTACCAAGTTTAATAATATTCGATAATATAACCTTATCAGGTATACAATTATCCACGGAGGAAATCAATTTTCTTTCAAGATGATTAAGAAAATGAAATCTAGTCTTCTTAGATATTCAATTACTATTTTGATCATATTAGCGGTCTAATATTACTGGCAAGATCACAAGTACCACAAGCAAGGCATGCTACTGGGTCCTAGTCTACCCGGACATAGCATAATAGTAGCTACGCACGAACTCCCGGCACCTCGTGCATACGTATCCCCTGAAGATAATAGCACATACTTAATTAGTTCACCTAGGGGGACAATTCCTCCTCACAAAGTTAGAAAGGACACTTACCTCGCTCCGAAATTCCATAACTGGCTTCCAAGCCCTTCCGACGACTCCAATGGACGCACAACGCCCCAAAACTATTCGAATAACGACAAACCAATGAAAATATACTCTAATATATACAACAATTCAAATTATATAATTTCCCAACTCCGCTCACTGAATTGACCAAAATGCCCTCGAACCCACGTGCCCGGATTTCGAAATTTCTCGAAGATATACTCTACCCATAGCCTTACTAGCTCAAATATACATTTTACTGTAATTTCCATGCTCAAATTCGTGGTAGAAATCCAAGATAAAATTTCTAGGTTTTTCCTCCAGAAACCCTAATTTTTATACAATTTTCATGTTTTATTCCATGCATATACCTTGTATTTAACTTGAGATGAGAAAGAATCACTTACCTATTGATGCTTGATGAAAATCACCCTTTGAAATCCTCCAAAATCGCCCCAACCACGAAAAAGAATGAGGAAATGGCCAAAATCTCGTTTTAAAATAGTTCACTGCCCAGACCAACCCTCTATGCGATCGCACTCCTATAGTCGCGATCGCATAGCAAATTCCCAGAAGCCTCTAAACATACACTGTGCGATCGCACATTTAACCTCGCGATCGCACAAGTCATAAGCCTGAAGCCACATTTTTCCCTCTGTGCGATCGCGTAACTACAACTGCGATCGCATAGACCAACGCAGCAGACCCCAAAATTCTCCTCTGTGCGATTGCGTACCTCCAAGTGCGACCGCACAGGCCAAAATTCCAGCCCCTCTCATTTCTTCTCCGCGATTGCACAACTAGGACCGCGGTCGCATTGCACACCAGATACAGCAGCAAACAACAACAGCAAATCACTCAAAAATGACCCGAAACCACCCCGAAACACACTCGAGGCCCCCGGGACCCCGTCCAATCACACAACTCAGTCCCATAACATCCCACAGACTTTATCTAGTCCTCAAATCACATCAAACAATGCCGAAATTACGAATCGCACTCAAACTCAAACTTTATGAAATTTGAAATTTCCAACTTCTACATCTGATGCCGAAATCTATCAAATCACGTCCGATTGACCTCAAATTTTGCACACAAGTCATATTCGACATTACGGACCTGATCCAACTTCCGGAATCGTATTCCGACCCCGATATCAAAATTTCCACTTCCGGTCGGATTTCTCAAAAACCTTCAAGTTTTTGTCTTTAGCCAAATGACTCCAAAATAACCTATGGAAATTCGCATTCACTTCCGATCGCGCTCCCAACCCCAGAATCACCATACGGAGCTATTCCCAGGCTCAGAATCCCAAACGGACATCAATATCACCGAAATGTGTTTCAAGCCAAACTTAGGAAATTTCTTCAAAAATGCTGACCTCCACAATATACGCCGAAACGCTCCCGGGTTATCCAAAGCCCGATCCGGACATACACCTAAGTCCGAAATCATAATACGAACCTGCAAGAACCTTCAAATCTCGATTCGGAGGTCGTTTACTCAAAATTTCAATCTTAGTTGATTTCTCCAACTTAAGGCTTCTAAAAATGAGATTTTCTTTCCAAATTGACTCTAAACTTCCCGAAATTCAATTCCGACCACACCTGCAAGTCATAATACCTGAAATGAAGCTGCTCATGACTTCAAACCGCTGAACGATGTGCTAGAGGTCAAAACAACCGATCGGGTCGTTACATAGGGTAAGTAGAAGAAATTCTCAAAAATAGGCAGATTCATGCATGATAGGATGAATATATACGGGATGATACTGAAAATTAAAGCTCGAACCAGTATTGATTTGAATCAAAAGAGGATCCAAAAACCCTAACCTTAGGGTTAAGTACAAATCAATGAGAGATACAAAAATAACCGTACTTACAAAGAACAAATGATGAACACAGACGAAATAAACAGTAGGTTAAGGATTTGAACCAATTTTTGGTTCGATTCTTACATGATCTGCTTGCCATTTTAGGCAAGCAATTATGTAATACCAAAAATGGGTAGCCAGTAGGGAGGGGGGCCAATATGGTAAGGAGATGAGTAGGGAATCTCATCAGAGAGGGGATTAGGGGAGTGATTTTGGGTGACAGCGGCTTAGGATTTTTAGAGTAGAAGAGGAAGAGATGAGAGAATACCGAGGCGGCGGGTTTGGGTGAATGAGAGTTAGGATTAGGGATAGGTTAATTAAAAAAAGAGGGGGGGGGGGACGATGCCTGTTGATCTCGAGAGATCAACGGCTAAGATAAACGTTAGATGGCGCGGGTTGTTTAGGAATGGGTCGCGATCGGGTATTAGTCATGGGTCGTTGGCTTTGGGCTGGGGCGTTTGGGCTAGTGCATAGGCAATTGGGCTGGTGTATTTGGGTAGTGTAGGTCCGAAATGATTAAGGGAAATGGGCTATTATTTAAATACCCAATTAAAGTAGTAAATAATTTACAAATGATAAATAAATAGTACAAAATATTATTTGTGCATAAAAATGATTAATAACAATTATTTAACACTATGAAATATAAAAGGTTATTTTTTACAGAAATAAAGTAATTATAAGTATATATATGCTATTATTGCAAAATGTATAATTTTAGCCATAAAATATAAATGTAATTATAACAAATGCACCAAAAATATTTAAAACCCAATATGGATGTAAATGATAAAGTTATATGATAAAATCATTATGAAATAATTTGTGATGCAATTAATAATTATTTATATGATAAAATGGGAATAAATTGATTTGATAATCTTTAAAATTTATGGAAAAATTAGAAAAATACTTGATGATACTCATGCACTATTTTGAAGGTATATATGTATATTTAAAAATATATGAGGTAAAAATTGGGTATCAACACAGAGTCTTGTAGGTGTTTCATTTCGGGATATATGAGCATGGGAGGATTTAGGGGGGGCGTAAGGGTGTTCACCCCGAACCCCCTTTGCCGAAAAATTATACTGTGTATATAAAATAAAATCTGATTTTTACCTCTATATATTATATTTTGAATCTCCTTCACACAGCTCCAAAACATGACTTGGTGGTCAAGGGGGTTCAAAATCATTATGAGTTCATTGGTTCCATTCTCACTAGCTACTATCTCTTTAAATATTTTAACTTATTCCTTTTATGAACCCGTAGCATAAGTCCTGCCTCCGGCACTGTATATGAGATTGGTGTTGTGCCTTGTGTCTGATTCATTAGCTGATTTCACAGCATAAATATTGATATTTCTCTGATTCTCATTAGTTGCAATGATAAATCCTACTTCAGTTTTCTTTTCCTTTTTCGTTTCATACACAATTGTATGATTCTTTTTCTCATCGTCAACAGTATACGTGACTTCCCAATATTCTTTAGGTATATTATATTGGACAATGATGGAAGTTCATTAGCCAATATTAATATAGAAAGTTAAAGAAAATCTCACTTGTGCTTTATGTTTAATTTTTTACGATTTTTCATTTTGTATAAAATTTTTATAAATATATTTTTTTATGTACTATATTTGATGAATAATAAAAACTTTTAGAACTTGAGTTCTAAAAACTTTTAAAACTTGAGAGAACCTTGGTCAAGCCCATAATACTTTATGACAAGCCCAAAGAAACAAAGAGTTGCACCCGAACCCAAACACGTCTTCAACCAACAAAACTTAATGTGAGAGCACTTCTCCCTTTTAGCATCGAGCTAACCAATTATGGAGCTAATGATCGACAAGCAAAATGAGTTCTTATTCACGAATAATTAAGCTTTAATAAAGAATACCAAAATTTAGATCTCCTTAAAAAATTGATGGTAGGAGCTACACTATATTTTACACAAAGAAGATAGCGGCAAAAGGATACTCTCTCCGGTCTAAAATAAGTAATTTTTTGGCCCTTTTTTGTGATCTAAAATAAGTGATTTTTCTAAATTTCGAGAGTGAATTAATTATTTTTTTGCCTATACTGCCCTTGGAGTAAATAGTGTTGGAATATGTGTTAGGAATATTTATGTGGGATAGTAAAGGTTAATATTGTCAATTTCATTGCTAATTAATTTTAAAAAGTGAATTTCTTAATTCGTGTGTAAATAACCAAAAAATTATTTATTTTGGACCGGACGAAGTATTAATCAAGAATCAATACACATGGCTTTTAGTGGGTCCATTAGTTGACAATCAATAAGGTTATAATTTGAATTTTATATCTCACAATAGAGTTTTAAGTTATATCTAACGTCAATATAAAATTCTTTTAGCACCAGCAAGTTAGTTAAAGAATATTTACAGGGAAACAAATTTATATAATTTTGAAAATGTTATAAAATATTTAGTAAATGTGGATGTCCACTACTCTCATTACTTTCACCCATGATGTAAATAACCTCCCACTATTTATCACTTTTATGATTGTAACTCCCACACATCCATAATCTCTCCCCAAGATCTTCCCCATGATCTCAAAGGTTAATGTCATGTTTAAGACAATCCTTTTGTAACCTAGAATGTAATAATATAAATAGAGGCATGAAATGTGATATGTTATACACTTGATGGAATAAGAAAGTTATCTCTTCTTCTCTTATTCTACTTATCTTCTTGTCTTACATTGTTACTTTGAGCTATATTTTTAACATGTTATCAGCACGGTTGAGCTCTTTTTGTTGTTCAGGTATATTTGCTTATTTTGTTTTCTTAGTCGTATATTTTGATTTCATGATTAGTGTTTTTAATATACAATTTCATAATTTCTCATATCTCTAGATATGTGTAAAAATAAGAATTCTATGTTTCTTTATTTTAAGTTATTTGCATGATTGTTATGTAAAAATTGCTAATTTTCATGTTAGTAAAATTAGTTAATAGAAAAATACTTATTTTATGTTGTTCGGCATTTGAAATCGTATTAAAGTTAGAAGACATTTTTTTTGTTCTAGTTAACATCAAGGATTTCTAATAATGTGAAGGAAAAAAAATAATATTCTTTCTATGGAATTATCACTCTTGTGTATATAAATCACAAATTTGATATTATGACAATTTTTAATATTCTTTCACTACTATACTAATGATTTCTAATTATTTATCTTCTTTGATAGTTTTCACTATGTCGAATTTGTTAAAGCTTGAGTTTGTGGCACTTGACATTTCTGGAAAGAATTACCTATCATGGGTTCTCGATGCTGAGATTCACTTAGCCGCTAAAGGCCTTGGTGACACCATTACTCAGGGTAATGAGGCATCGAGCCAGGACAAAGCGAAGGCCATGATTTTCCTTCGTCATCATTTGGATGAAGGTTTGAAGGTTGGGTATTTAACAGTGAAAGATATCTCGTATCCGAAAACTAGCAGTGCGCCCTGTCAGTCCTCCAGATCCACTTGAATTGTGGACTGTCCTGAAGGAAAGGTATGATAACCTTAAGGCTACGCTATTGCCAAGGGCTCGATATGAGTGGATGCATTTACGGTTACAAGATTTTAAGACCGTAAGTGAGTATAACTCTGTTGTATTTCGAATAACTTCTCAGTTGAAATTATGTGGGGATGTTATGAATGATGAGGATTTGTTGGAAAAGACTCTTACAACTTTTCATGCCTCAAATATAGTACTTCAACAGCAATACCGTGAAAGGGGTTTTAAAAAGTATTCTGAATTGATCTCATGCCTTCTGGTGGTTGAGCAACATAATACCCTTTTGCTGAAAAATCATGAAGCTCGTCCCACAAGGTCAGCTCCGCTTCCTGAGGCGAATATGGCAGCTAGACGTGATAAGTCTGGAAAAAGACAGAATGATAATCATGGCCATATGAATGTACGTGGGCATGGAAATGGTAATAGACGATATAATAGTCGTCATCGTGGTGGTCATGGCAAACGAGAGAACAATATGAGTTCTCAAAACAATCCTTCAAGAAGCAAAAGCGGTAACTGCCACCGTTGTGGAATGAAAGGTCATTGAAAATTTGAATATCGTGCACCTGAGCATTTTGTCAGGCTTTATCAAAACTCCATCAAAAGAAAGGCAAATAATGTTGGTGCATCTTCTGCTAATGCCCAGTGGAGTCTCACTTGACCTTTAAAAATGATTTTGAAGGCCTCGATGATCTTACTCATTTGGAAGTTGAAGACTTCTTTGGAGATCAAAATTAAAGTTTAATCATTAACCTGGGAATGCAATTATGTTGTTATTTTTATTTTCAATATTTTTTTTATCTCTCGTTTTAAAGTTGTTTTTATGTTCAAGTAGTACTTAAGTTGTCATGTGTTATTATTAGTTTTTCCGTATTTCTCATGTTGCACTTTTATTTTTTTTATGAAGAAAATAAAATTTTCAGTCTTCAATTGGATCCAAGATGAGTAATGAAGATTTATGCATTTTGGATAGTGCTACAACTCACACAATATTAAGAGAAAAGAAATTTTTCTCTTATTTGGTTATGAAAAGGCATATGTTAATACAATGTCTGGTAGTACAAAGTTAATTGAGGGATCTGGAAGAGCGACCTTATTACTACCAGGAGGAATAGTATTAACTATTGATAATGCATTGTATTGTAGTAAGTCTCAAAGAAACTTGTTGAGATTCAAAGCTATTCGCCAAAATGGCTACCATGTTGAGACCTCTAATGAAGGAAAGGTTGAATAC
>ML306447.1:179022-217435 GCA_005239505.1 Nicotiana paniculata | reverse complement strand
AAAAAAAATCCCAAAGGAAAAAGGTTGGATCATTAGCCCAATGGGAAGATCCTTGAGAAGAGTGGGCCTCCTAGGGTATGTGGTCCCTCATATCGTATGTGAAACATAGATTAATGAAAAAATAACACAATATATCAAACATTTATATTATATTATCATTTGTTACTATACTTTGAGCAAATTTACCATACGTAGCTATATTTGATTTGATAGCAAATCCATGAAACAAGAGATTAATTATTTTGAACTAAAACAAGAGAGCAACTCTCGTAGCTCAGTTGGTGGGCCAGCTTAGTTAGCAGAGGTCTTGAGTTTGACTCTCAACAAGAGTATTTTATTTTTCTGTATTTCTGAATTTTGCCTTAGTTATATTCGTTGCCCGAGCGAATACAACCGATACATATTGTATCCTTTGTATACACAATTACTCGCTCGCGTAATTGTATTCATCTTTTGTATACATCCTTGTATTTCTTGGTTACAGTTGATACATGTTGTATTTGTTGCGCGAATGAATACAATTACGCGAGCGAGTATTTATTGTGCATTTTAATACAAGTGATACAAGCTAGTAACAATTGAACAGTAGCTAAGAATAATAATTAGGCAAATTATGGGTACTAGGCTCTAAATTATAGTGCTTTATGAAAATTCATCTAGATTAATCGCGAGATATATAAACGACCCCTTTAAATTGTCCTCAAAAAGAGTAGACAGACACATCAAATGATTCTTTTACCATTTTAACACTTTAAGTGCCTGTTAAGTATACTTCGCTAACACTCGAGTCTGTCTAAATTGTAATAAAAAAAATGACAAATATAATCTATACTATATTAAAAGCACGAAACCCTTTAACGAAATGTCGTTCGCTTTTGTTACCCTTTAAAAATAGACTTCACATTAGATAAAATTGTAATTTAACTATTTTTCTAATATTTAGGAAGTAATATTTAATTATTTTCCTGATATTCAAGAATAAATATTTTATTATTTACCTAATATTTAGGAGTTCTTTTCATTCTTTTTCCTAAAATAATAATTAGGAATTTGATTTCAACTATAATTCATTCAAAATACATAAGAAGGATACCGTATTATCTTGGCTTGGAGAATGTTTTTTAAAACTTTGCTGCACCCTCTGGCTTATCAAACTTTAAAAAAAAATTACACATTTAATTTCCTCTTCCTTTTTGGAACCTAACACCGTACACCTTACGATTCTTATGTTTGGCGCGTGTTACTTCCCCCGGTTGTTCAATTTTCTCAAATTAACCTCCAAATGTTTTGCAATTTATAATTTAATAAAAATTAAATATACGAAGTGCATCTATAATTGTCTAATATAAATATACTTACGAAGAGTAAAAAATAGTCTACATGCTAAAACATCCAAGCTTCGATAGACAGATTTACTTGGTACATGTTACAGATGGGAAATAACAGGCATTCCATAAAATTAATTGAGATGTGCACAAGTTGATTTAAAGACTTAAAAAAAGTAAATAAAAAAAAATAGGAAAATTCCTATCATAAGAAAAAGGAGAAAACAACATCAAGAAGGAATTGAAGTTTCTTCAATTCCTAAAATTCTAAACTAAATAAAAGAGAAAAGATAACTTTTCAAGAAGCTGGGATAATGAAAAACAAGTTGTGAACAGAAATTTTAACTACTTTAACATGTGGAGTATGGATCCTGATTTTAAAAATAAAGTAGCTGACAGTTGGTGTACTGAATTTAAAGGGACAAAAATGTATCAAAAAGAGGGAAGCTGAACAGATTGAAAAGAGCATTAAAGCAGTTAAACAGAGCAAAGTTTAGCAACATAGAGGAGAAAGGAGAACAAACAAAGAAGGAGCTTGAAGAATGTCAAAAGCTTATTCAACAGTTTCCACAAAACTTAAGGGTTATTGAGGAAGAACAAGTACTGGCAAGTAATTACAAAAGATTTAAGGAAGCAAGTGAGTAGTTCTTAAGACAGAAAAGCAAAATTCAATGGCTGAAGCAAGGAGATAAAAATAGCAAGTATTTCCACAACTACATAAAGGCAAGAAGGAATGCAAACATGATCCTATCTGTAAAGGATTCTAAGGGAAACAGGTTGACAAATGTTGAAGAGATAGCTGATGCATTTGTAGAATTCTACTCAAATTTACTAGGTGCCACTTCAAATAAAAAAGACCATGTTTGTAGTTCACTAGTAAAGGAAGGCAAGGTAGTAAATGAAGAGCAAAGGCAAAGGTTGGAAGAAAATTTTTCAGAAAAGGAGGTGAAGCAGGCTTTGTGGAAAATAGATGGTGAGAAAGCTCCTGGACCTGATGGATATGGGAGTAAATTTTTTAAATATAGCTGGGAAGTAACTGAGACAGATTTGAAGGGGGAAGTACTGGAGTTCTTTGAATCAGGGAAGTTGCTGAAAACTATAAATAGAACAGTTATAACTGTGGTGCCTAAAAGCAAGCATGCAGAGATAGTGGGAGATTTCAGACCTATTGACTGTTGTAATACAGTGTATAAGGTTATATATGGGAATATAAAAGGGAAGAGGGGACTGAGACAAGGAGATCCAATTTCTCCTTTATTGTTTGTGATTTGTAGGGAATACTTCTACAGAATTATGAAACATGTGGCACAGTTAGAGGGGTTCAGATTTCATACCAAGTGCAGAAGCTTGCAACTAAATCATCTCTGCTTTGCAGATGATGTTCTTCTGTTTTGCAAAGGGGAATTTCAATCAGCAATGATATTATTGAGAGGTTTGCAAATATTCACAAATGCTTCGGGACTAACTACTAATGCAGAGAAATCAAACATCTTTGCTGTCAATATGGAAGCAAAGGAGATGGAGAATTTATGTGAAATAACATGTTATCGTAAAGGCAAACTTCCATTCAAGTACTTAGGAGTACTAATATACTCAAAGAAGATCTCAAAAATGGACTGTCAAGTGTTGGTCTAGAAGATGGCTAACAGAATCAAAAGTTGGAGTTCAAGAAATATATCATATACTGGTAGAGTGCAAATGATAAATACAGTTTTGATGCACATACACACATATTGGGATTCAGTATTCATATTACCCAAAGCAGTATTAAAAAATATTACAGCAATGTGCAGGAATTACCCGTGGGATGGCAGGGTGAAAACAAATAGGGTGCCTTTAGTTGCTTGGGACCTTGTAGTCGACCAAAATAGGAAGGGGGAATAGGAGTAAAAGATTTCATAGTTTGGAATGAGGCTGCGATTTGAAAATATGTGTGGGATATCCATCAGAAAACTGAATCTTTATGGGTCAAGTGGATAAACCACATTTATCTTAAAGGTGCAGACTGGTGGAAGTATAAGGTAGCAAATGAAAGCAGCTGGTACTGGAAGAAAATTTGCAGCGTGAGGGCTAAAGTGCACATGAGCTCGAGGCAGACCTATGCTATGCAGAGAGCGGATACACGCGCAATTTACGCGTACCCTAAGACTAGTTAACCAAAAAGATACATTTCAAAATTTTTGTTACTATTAACCAGACCATCGCCCCCCTCCCATTCATCTTCTTCCTTCTACCCTCCCCCCTCGCACCCCCAAATAACCTCTCATGTTGGTTTCTTAGCACCTTCCAAAAATCTAGATGACACACACACTCACACATAAAAGACCAAATAAGGAAACATTTGGAGGTCTTCTACTTCTCTGAGTAAATGTCATCGCCTTTATAGCACCCATCTCACTATTTTTTTATTTTTACATTTTTAACCAATTTAACACCCTGAAAGAAACCACTAAAAATAACCACATTCATATCTATTTTCTCCGACGAACAAACTTGCAAAGACCCAGCAACTCTAACCATGGGTGAAAATATCTGAAAATGGGATTGAATATTTATGACTAGTTAGTGACATTGTCATGGTGTTGTGGCTGTTATTGATAATGTTTTCAAGATTGGGGGAGATGAGGTGAATTAATGGCGGAAGATGGAGGAGCTACTGATATTGTCATATTTAGGTCATGAAAGTTTGGTGGCGAAAATGAATTATTATAGGAATAAAGTGAAATTAAAATGAAAAAAATAAAAAATATAGTGTACCCACTAAAAATTATGATGGGTCCACATGAAATAAGGTTAATTTTTTTTTAAAAAAGAAAATTTTAAGGGTTTCACGCGCTCAGATATGAATATAAAGCACATGCCATGTCAACATGAGTGACGGGTTCAATTTCAATCGAGAAGAAGTACCTAATTTGGTAATGGGATTAATTGAGGTGTCTATCTGATCGTGAAGGATAACTTAAAGGGACAATTTATCTAGTATAGAAGGATGGTTTAGTTTAGATACTTACCTCGTGTGCAAATACTTAGGAAGATAAATAAAAATAACCTTCAAAAAATATAAATGAAACTAAATTGACGAATTAAATGAAAATAATTTGTAAGATGATTATTATTCTTTATCAAAATATAAGTTAATTGCATCTGTTGTCCCCCTAAGGCAATGGTCTGCACAATACAACAAATTTGTCCTATGGTCACACTTATGTTAAACTACGCCTGAAAAAACATTGCAAGAGGTATTTGTAGGTACGCTTTTATTTATGTGGCCTTTATTACTAGCTTTTGGCAACGATAACCAAGCAACATTTCTAAAACGTTCTTTTTAATAGAAAGAGGCACATTGTTTAAGCGTTGCCAAATCATAGGACATAGCGGAACAATTACTGACATATATTGCAACGCTTTACAAGTGTTGTCCTTTGTATTCCTAAAAGCAACATATTAGAAGCGTAGTCTACAATATTCACTAAAATTTTGGCAAAAATTTCCCTCCAAACTCTCCCATTCATAGTTGGGAAAAAAACCTTTCCCGCCCATACCAACTTCTTAAAATATTATTTTAGAAGTTTTGGCTCAATATTTTCACTCTAAAATGTTCCCGTTCAAAGTTTTTTTTAAAGGAAAAATATTCCACCCATAGCAACTTTGTAAACATACGTTTGTAGAATAAAAAGAAAACCCTAAATTGATCTATCAAGAAAATTTCCCACTTGAAAAGTTAGGGCTTACTAACATTGATAATTCCCAAATTGATCTGTCAATTAAAGCTAGCTCGTTGATGAAATTAGTAGAGTTAAGTCTCCATTGAATAGTTAGGGCTTATACGCGAATCATACAAATCAAGCATTGAAGTCTGTTGTTCAGTAAGTTGAAGTGATGGTGAATTCTACTTATTAGTGTTTTTCTTTGCTATAGATGAGTTATTTGAGTTTTTCTGTCATTTTTCGACTTTTTTGAGTCTTTAATCTCACGCAAGTATTCAATCAGTCTCTAGTCTTTTTATCTCTGCTCAGGTACAATACATGTGTTAATCAATCTATATTGCTGTAAATCAATAAAGCATTAAACTTTCTGAAATAAAACCAGAAACAGAAAGTTAGTAGAAAAGTTTAACGAAATAGATTCTGAAAAACAGTATCGGAATAAATCGATCCCACTAAATACACAGTGTCTTCTTAAGAAAATTATTACCCTCAAGTACCCGAGGTGCTGGAATATTATGCTCCCAGGATAGAACGATTTAACTCACCAGCGTGTTGGTACCAAAAATGCCGATGTAACAACGAACCACTCGATGGTTGTATAACACACTGAAAAAATAATGTGCAGAAGAAGAAGAAGATTATCAGAAAATTTTGTAAGTAAGAATTTTGGGATTCAAGGCATATTTATAGAAGATTTTGCACTGATTCTGAAAAGGTTTGAAATCTTTCAGAACAATCATAGCTGTTGGAACATGTGGGAATATTGCGGGAAAATTAAAAAACGGATTTAAGATTATTCGGAAAAAATGGACCGGACCGGACCGGGTCGCGAGTTATGGGTTATTCCGGATTGAATTTTCTTTAATTATTAAATTAATTAATAAAATAATTTGAAAGGAATTTTGTCCAAAAAGATTAATCAATCAATCGATCTTTGACCAAATCCAAATCTGAAGCCGAAGCCGAAGCCGAGCCGAGCGAGTGACGATGAAGATGGCGCGAGGCTTGCCTTCTTCTTAACTCTTTAAGAGCTAGAAGAAGAGCAATTGAATATATACCCATCAAAAGTCTTTTCTTCCTCCAATATGGTATAATGCCCCTTTGGCAAGGAGGAAAACTCAAATATTTTATTTTCACTCTATTTCCCATTCACCCTCTTTAAGCTACACCAAGCTTAAAATTAAGCTCTACCAAGCTTAAAACCCAACAATCCGCCACATGAATGGGGAATGACTATAAAATAAAGTAATGCACGCGTGTGTGTTTTACATGCAAGAATTAATTGCATCTGGATAAGTAGGTTTCCCTTTGAATTTTCCGTAGTGAACTTATATCAGATATACTCGGTCAATTGGTAGATTTGATATCTTTGAACCGTCGAGCTTTGTTGTATACCTAGAAAAAATAAGTCACACAATCAATCCTTAACTATCTATGGTTCTCACGGTTGTGTTCGTTTCAACCATGAACACCGCCTGATTTCATGAGTTCTTAGAGAATGGGCCTTTACTTTCATTCCCTTTGAAGTAACTTACACTTCACACTCACATAGGTGATTCCTAAACGTGTAATCCTAAAGACACATTATCTGGTCATATCATGCCAGACTTAGTAAATCATTAAAAATATTTAAGCTTTATTGACTCATCAAAAAGCCTTAATGCTTTACCTCGATTTTTGAACATTTTCTTCATCACGAGAATGGATTGAGTTATTTGACAATGTTGAACCGTCATTCATAACTTTGTTTGATCTCTTTGAACCTAGCTCTTTGGATCTCCAATCTTCTAGGGAGAGTTACCGCTATGATGACTTGTCCTAGACCTTAACCGCATTTTCTTTGATGATCTTTCGACTGCCTCTCTAGATAGGCCTTTTGTAAGTGGACCCGACACGTTATCATTTGACTTTACATAATCAATTGTGATAACACCACCAGAGAGTAGTTGTCTAACAGTATTGTGTCTTTATCGTATTTGACGAGATTTTCCGTTATACATAACGCTCTCTGCCCTACCTATTGCCGCTTGACTATCACAATGTATACAAATAGGTGCCAAAGGTTTGGGCCAAAATCGAATATCTTCCAAGAAATTTCGGAGCCATTCAGCTTCTTCACCGGCCTTATCTAAAGCTATGAATTCAGATTCAATTGTAGAACGGGCGATGCACGTTTGCTTGGATGATTTCCAAGACACTGCTGCACTCCCAATTGTGAAAACATATCCACTCGTGAATTTAACTCAGATGAACCGGTAATCCAATTTGCATCACTATATCCATCGATAACGAAGGAATATTTATTATAATGCAAAGCATAGTTTTGGGTATGTTTCAGATACCCCAAAACTCGTTTCATTGCCATCCAATGTATTTGATTGGGATTACTTGTAAATCGACTCAGTTTACTAATAGCACATGCTATATCTGGTCGCGAACAATTCATCATATACATCAAACATCCTAATACTCTTGTATAGTCTAGTTGTGAGTCACTTTCACCTTCATTCTTTTGAAGTGCATAACTCACGTCAATTGGAGTCTTGGCAATTTTGAAAATCCAAATACTTGAACTTGTCAAGTACCTTTTCGTTGTAGTGAGACCATGATAATGACCTTGTGGAATCTTGTGAATTCTGATTCCTAAGATCACATCAGCAACCCCTAAGTCTTTCATATCAAATTTGCTAGCCAATATGCGCTTTGTAGCATTTATATCTGCCATACTTTTGCTCATTATCAACATGTCATCAACATATAAACATACAATGACTTCATGACCTAGAGTGTTTTTAATGTAAACACATTTGTCGTACTCATTGATTTTAAACCCACTTGCCAACATTGTTTGGTCAAATTTGGCATGCCATTGTTTGGGTGCTTGTTTAAGTCCATAAAGTGACTTAACAAGTTTTCACACTTTCTTTTCTTTACCAGGAACCATAAAACCCTCAGGTTGTTTCATGTAAATCTCTTCCTCCAATTCTCCATTTAAGAAAGCTGTTTTAACATCCATTTGATGGATTTCAAGGCCATACACGACCGCTAGTGCCACTAACACCCTAATAGATTTTATCCTCGTTACTGGCGAGTAAGTGTCAAATTAATCAAGGCCTTCCTTTTGTCTATAACCTTTGACAACAAGTCTTGCCTTATATTTGTCAATAGTGACATTAGCTTTCATTTTTCGTTTAAAGATCCATTTCGAACCTAAAGGCTTATTTCCCGGAGGAAGATCAACCTATTCCCATGTATGGTTATCCAAAATTGGTTGAATCTCACAATTGACTGCCTCTTTCCAAAATGCTGAATCAGAAGACGACATAACTACTTGAATGTTTGAGGTTCATTTTCAAGCAAGAATGTCACAAAATCTTGTCCAAAGGAAGTAGATGTTCTTTGACGTTTGATATGCCTTGGATCTTCTACACTTGGAGTATTTTCCTTTGGTTCTTCCTGAGGTCGTTTAGGTCTTTCACTTAAAGAATCACATTCAGTTTTACACGGATAGATGCTTTCAAAGAATTCAGCATTATCTGATTCTATTATCGTATTAACATGAATCTCAGGATTATCGGATTTATGAACAAAAAACCGACATACTTTACTGTTTGTAGCATATCCAATGAAAACACAATCTACTATTTTTGGTCCGATTTTAACCCTTTTTAGGTAAAGGAACTTGTACCTTTGCTAGACACCCCCACACTTTGAAATATTTCAAGTTGGGTTTTCTTCCTTTCCATTTTTCATATGGAATAGATTGTGTTTTGCTGTGGGGTACTCTGTTGAGTATTTGGTTAGCTGTAAGGATAGATTCCCCCTACAAACTCTGCGGTAATCCAGAACTTATTAATAAAGAATTCATCATTTCCTTTAATGTCCGATTTTTCCTTTCCGCAATTCCGTTGGATTGAGGTGTGTAAGGTGCAGTAGTTTGATGGATAATTTCATATTCCGAACAGATTTCTGCAAATGGAGATTCATATTCTCCACCTCTATCACTTCTAATCATTTTGATCTTTTTATTCAATTGATTCTCCACTTCATTCTTGTATTTCTTAAATGCTTCAATTGCTTCATCCTTACTATTAAGCAAATAACTATAACAATATCGAGTGCAATTGTCAATAAAAGTAATAAAATACTTTTTCGCACCTCGAGATGGTTTCAACTTTATATCGCAAATGTCGGTATGAATTAAGTCTAAAGGATTTGAATTCCTTTCAACGGACTTATAAGGATATTTTACAAACTTAGATTCAACACATATTTGAAATTTCGATTTATTCACTCGAATTTAGGCAATAATTCTAAATTAATTAATTTCCGCAATGTTTTATAATTGACATGTCCTAAACGAATATACCATAAATTATTTGACTCCAATAAATAAGAAGAAGCTGAAATTTTATTCATACTGTCAACAACCATTACATTGAGTTTGAAAAGGCCCTCCGTGAGGTAGCCTTTTCCAACATACATTTCATTCTTGCTTACAACAACTTTATCAGAAACAAATACACATTAGAATTCATTCTTCACAAGTAAAGAAGTAGAAACTAAATTCTTCTTAATAGTAGGAACATGAAGAACGTTGTTGAGCGTTAACACCTTGCCGGAAGTCATCTTCAGGAATATCTTCCTATAACCTTCAATCTTGGTTGTTGCATTATTTCCCATCGAAATCTCTTCTTCGGGACCAGCAGTAGAGTAAGTCGCAAATGCTTCTTTGACAGCAAAAACATGTCGAGTGGCTCCAGAGTCAATCCACCACTCCTTCGGATTTCCAACTAGGTTGCATTCCGAAAGCATTGCACAAAGATCATCAATGTCATCATTATTCTCCACTATGTTGGCTTGTCCCTTCTTCTTATCCTTTTTCGGGAGACGACAATCAGGGACTTTGTGACCAACTCTTCCACAATTGTAGCAGTTGTCCTTGAATTTCTTTTTGTTCTGCTCCTTAGTCTGTCCAGAAGACCTCTTCCTCTTATTACTTTTTGGAGAAGTCTCCTCAACGATATTAGCTCCCATGATCGTTTAATTTCCACGAGACTTCTTCTCGACTGTTTTGTTTTCTTCCTCAATCTTGAGACGTATCACAAGATCTTCCAACTTAACTTCTTTGCGTTTGTGCTTAAGATAGTTCTTGAAATCTCTCCACGAAGGAGGCACTTTTTCAATCATTGCAGCCACTTGAAATGCTTCATTCACGACCATACCTTCTGCAATAAGGTCGTGAAAAATAAGTTGAAGCTCCCGAACTTAGGTTCCCACAGTTTTGTTGTCTATTATTTTATAGTCTAGAAAATTGGCAACCACGAACTTCTTCAAGCATGCATCTTCCGTCTTTTACTTCTTCTCAAGTGCGTCCCATAATTCTTTCGAAGTATTCACCGCACTGTACACATTGTACAAGTCATCCTCTAATGCGCTTAAGATATAGCCTTTGTAAAGAAAATCTGCCTACTTCTACGCCTCAACAATCATGAATTTTTCGTTGTCCGGTATGTCCGCAGCATGCATTGGAGGTTCTCACTAGTGAATTTCTGCATACCAAGTGTGGTAAGCCAGAAGAACACCCTTTGCTGCCATCCTTTGAAGTTGGCTCCAGAAAATTTTCCCGATTTCTTTGCCGGTGGAACAACAATTCGGCTTGACGAGGCTATCGTCGTTGCCGCAACAGTCGCAGAAGAATTTTCGTTATCAATTGCCATTTCTCACTGTCAACAACAGAAAAGTTTAATTAATGACAAAATCAGAACATTAAACAATACTGTAATTAAAAATAACCAGTACGTATAATAAATAAAAACCGAAGTTTTTATATACTGTTTCACAGAAAATGATGAAGGTTTTATGTTCTTCAAATTATTTTCTGAATTTCAATATTCTGATAAAGTTTTTATATCTTCAAATCAGAAAAATAAATTTCAGAAGGAGTAGAAAACCACACAGGTTTTAATCTCCACAAACAGAATACAGAATAAAAGTAATTTCCTTAAGATTGTTAGCGAATCTGTATTGCTGTTAAATCAATAAAGCATTAAACTTTCTGAAATAAAATCAGAAACAGAAAGTTAGTAGAAAAGTTTAACGAAATAAATTTTGAAAAAAGTATCAGAATAAATCTAGCCCACTGAATGCACAGTGTTTCCTTAAGGAAATTATTCCCCTCAAATACCTGAGGTGCTAGAATATTATCCTCCCAGGATAAAACGATTAACCCACCATCGCGTTGGTGCCAAAAACGCCGATGTAACAGTGAACCACTCGATGGCTGTAAAATACACTGGAAAAATATTGTGCAGAAGAAGAAGAAGATTATCAGAAAATTTTGTAAGTAAAAATTCTGGGATTCAAGACATATTTATAGACCATTTTGCACTGATTCTGAAAAGGTTTGCAATCTTTCAGAACAACCATAGCTGTTGGAACAGGTGGGAATATTGCGGGAAAATTGAAAAATGAATTTAAAATAAACCGAAAAAAACGGAGAAGACCGGACCGGGTCGCGGTTCATGGATTATTCCGGAGTGAATTTTTGTTAATTATTAAATTAATTAATAAAATAACTTGAAAGGAATTTTGTCCAAAATTCCTAAGCCGAAGCCGAGCGACGACGACGGCGCGAGGCTTGCCTTCTTCTCAACTCTTTAAGAGCTAGAAGAAGAACAATTGAATATATACCCATCAAAAGTCTTTTCTTCCTCCAACATGAGACAATGTCCAATTGGCAAGGAGGGAAACTCAAATATTTATTTTCCCTTCATTTTTCCTTCAGATTCTTTAAGCTACACCAAGCTTAAAATTAAGCTCTACCAAGCTTAAAACCCAACAAATGGTACAATAGGTTCCTGAACATTCAGGTCAGTCTTTTTCTATTTACGAATTTGTATATGATATAAGCTATGCCAACAATGTTCAAAATTAAAGAATGAAAAAAAAAAAAGATTTGTTTCTTGACAGAAAGAGAATGTTATTTTATAAAATTTGGAACTTTTTTAATGAAATTATGGATCTATGAAAAATGGAGGTCTGCTAGTTAATTCCTTTATGCAATTTGAAATTTTAATCAAAGATCTGTAGTATTTTATCATATTTAAGTTGCTCCACTTTGTTTCAACGGTAGATAGACTCTAAAGTTTCTCTCTTATAATTACATGTAGAAAATTGGGGAAAATATCATCTATAGTGACTCTGTTGATTAGAGTCGTGCAATCAAGCTTTGAGGCATTAGATATGTATTATGTTCAATTAATCAATGAGTTAATGACATTTTTATTGGTGTTAATATTATGCTAAGGAAAATCTCAGAAAATGTGAAAACAAGTAAGAGAAATAGTATTTTAGTGCTGAGGCTTAAGTCTGCACTGGTTTATTGAATTCCTATTGGTAACCTACTTGTGGTTTAATAGAGAACTTCTCTCTAAGATGAGTACAAAACTATCTTGGTTTAGATAATTTGTTAACTGAATTCTTATTGAAAAAGGATTTAAAAGGAACTCCTATATCGTCCACGAATTGAGTGCGAGGCAAGACAATGTCATTGCACATGCAGCCAACAGTTGCTGCATCATTAATTGTTCTAAAGCTTTCATTAGTCTAGATTGCATTTGCTAAGGTTTCAATTTTTCAGTTGCTTAAATCAGAAGCTAAGGTTGTTGCTGCTTAGAGACTTAGGTAAGAGATTATTTATTAAGCTACCTAAAGTAAATCAATATAAATTGCCATAAAATTATTTTAGAGTCATATCATATGCATTTCGTACAAAAGGAATTAATCAGAACCTAGTTTGTAGTCAATACATGATAAGGTTGCAATGTATATATTGAAAAGCGAGTATTTGGAGTAATGTATCTTAAAAAATAAAAAAGTTATTTCTCTACTTGTTTTTGTATGTTGTTGGAACATAATACTTCATTTATTCATCAATATTATGATCTTGCACATCACTTCTTTCCACTTCTACATGAAGAAGATTGACTATATAAGTTGTTACTGCAGCAAATAAGAAGCTCTAATTTTTCGGTTGTCATTCATTACATTCACATTGGGTTACATACTTTAGCATTGGCGGTATTGTTTTCATTGTTTCATAGCAAATTGCATTATTTCTTACTACTTTCTTGTTGCATCTTTTTGAAACTTAATTTTTACTATTTTCACTGGAAACTATGTGCATGGTTTTTATTACAGTCTGTACCGGTGCACAAATGTTGCTCACAAATATTTTACATTTGTTGATTAACTTAACATCTTTGAGTCGTTGCTTTGTACCAAGTTGTCTTACGAATACCTTAATGTAAGGTGTGATCTTTTTTTTTTTTTTTTACTATTCTCATTTTTATATCTTTTTGTGCTTTATAGTACAATGTCTTTAAAAGATCTAGAATGTCTTATTTTCATGTTGGATTATATTACCTTCATGACTCAATGGGTTAAACCACTAATTTGACATGCTATTTTTTCCTTCTGGTAGCAAGAAAGTTGATTATTTTCATTATTATTCAGTTTTTATGAAAACAATATAGGTGAGATTTCATCAATTGAGCTTGCACTTGCATGCTATTGATTTCTATCTAATATTTAGGTTCATTTTGAATATGTAGGAAATGTATGTCGCGATGCTCTTGATGGTGGCGAAGTTGATTTCATATGTTTGAAGTATTTGGTCAAGGCAATTGGACAATTATCATGTTTATTAGCCATGTCACTATATGAATATGTTCGGTTTTGTAAAATATATTGCTAGTATGCACCTTGAAGCGTTTGGCTTTGTTAGTTAATGCAGTACATAAATACATTTACTTTTAGAACATCACTGCATACATTTGAAATTTATTAATTGTTATTATATTTAATGTGAGGGGTCTTCATACTCGAGCAATTACCTAAAAATATTTGATAATAATCTCTATATTTGTAAAAGAAATATATGTTTTACATTCTCTACAGCCACTCTTGAAAGTGTGGCTATAGAGTGCTGACAAAGGTGTGACCGGTATAGTTAGGAAGACAACATTTTATAGGTGTTGCTTTAGGTAACAAAGGTCACGCTGCCGGAAAATAGTTGCCATAAGGGGTATACACAAAGCGTGGCCTTTGGTCATTAGAAAGCGTTGCTTTAGAGCAAAGGTTACGCTTGTTTAGGTCACCCCTGAAAAAGTGTTGTTTTAGGTCAAAAAGTGTGACCTTTTATCAAATGCTACATTTATTGACAGTTTAGGCCATACTTTTTCGAGATGGTTAAAGGCCTATTATGTTATAGTGGCAGATACTATCTTTATTTTTTATTTTATTGAAAGAATATAATATTTTTAGTTTTATATGTGCTTCATTATTCTTCTTCACCAAGAATATCATATTTCTTCAATTTGAAAGCTTAATATTCTTGTTCGGGGAGAAAATTAAAAGTTAATCACTACAAAAAAAAACAGTGAATTTGCGCGGTTATATCTTGCGTATTACGGCGGTTTTTAACCGCCAAAGGACAATTAGTGGCGGCTAGTGAAAACGCCGAAATCGAATGCGCCAGAGTTGATATGGCGGTTTTCCAACGCCCGACGCAATTGAATTATAAACATAAAATGACAGTTTATAACTTTATATTGTTAAATTAGCGGTTTCAAACCGCCACAATTATATATTGGAATCACAAATTGAAGCTGTGGCGGTTTAGTAATTATCCTTACAGCACACCAAGTAGTTCCTCCTTAATTTATAATTCTTTTTCACTTTTTTTGCATTCCATTTTACTCCACGTCTTACACTATCAAACTTAATGTATTACTTTGTTATAGTATTGACACAGATATAAGAGGAAGATCAACTATATAAATCATTCATCATATATAAAAAGAATAAGCATTTCAAAATTACATCATAGAATGTAATTAAATTTCAAGGAGTAATATTTTACATCCTATGAGGAAATTAATTCTGACAAATTCTAGACTTATTCTTTGTTATTTTCATCTGGTGTTCTTCTTGGGTTGTCAGGTGATGGGATGCAGTTTTGCTATATCCAGTGCCTAATAAATCGAAACAACAAGCAATAAGTTTCACCTAGAATTTATCATATTCTATGTTTTCATCTTTATTTTTATCATTAAATTAGTGTTTTGAGTTTAGGAAAATGGAGACTTTTGAAGAAAACTTTCAAAGTGTAAAATGATGATTTGAAAGACGCATTGGTATCGGAATTTGATAATTTTAGTATGGATGAACTCATATCGGAATGGGTCTTCGGGTTTTATGAAATTTTTCGGGTTCCGAGGTCGGGCCCGGGGGTCGACTTTTGGATTGATTTTTAAATTTTTGATAAAGATTGAGGCTTTATGATCCGGGGTAGTTTCTTATGAGTTTTATATATGCTTTGAAATTATGTTTGCTAGATTTGAGACGTCCGGAGGTCATTTCACTCGAGAAGTTCGTTTTAGAGTGTCAGTCTATCTTCTTTGAGGCAAGTATCTTGCCTAACCTTGTGTGGGGGAACTACTCTTTAGGACTTGAGTCTTTAATGCTAATCATATCATGTAAAGCCCGTGTACACGAGGTGACGAGTACATGCGTGGGTTTATTTTTGGAAAATTGACCTTTTAGGGCTCGTAGGTTCTTATGTTCATTAGATATGAATTTGTGTTAGTATATTAAGTTTTCCCATTTACTAGTTTCACCTCTACGTGTCTTATTTGGAATTAATTGCTTCATGTTCAACTCTTATTGCCTATTTTACTCTTGTGGGCCTTAACTGAAGTTGTTTCCTCTTCGATTGCCATGCTATCCTTTCCTAATTGCTTATCTTTATCTTAAATTATTATTATCTCTTCTGTAATTGTTTATCCTTAATTAAGGCCATCATTGTCCTTTCCGTTGCTTATCCTTAATGGTAATTTTTGTGCCTCTTTCATGAGGGGTAAATCCTAAATGAAGTTAGTTGTCCTTTATCATAGTTGCCTTTCCTTATTTGGAATTATTGACTCGTGATATATCCCTTGTTGTTAAATTGCACTTATGTGGGGGTCATTGCTACACAGTATCTTTTCCGTGTTGAGCAACTGCTACGTGGTATCATTATTTTCAGTTGTTTCTTTCCTTGTGAGCTCATTTCTTCCCTTTCCTTGAGTTCTGGAATTTTTGAGTTGATTTATTTGCCGTACTCTTGTGCTATTGTCATTGTTGTTGTTGTACTTTTTTTTGTGATGCACGAGGTTTCTTCCATGCAGTTATTGTTGTGATGCACGAGGTGTCTGCCATGCGATTGTTATTGTGATGCACGAGGTTTCTGTCGTGCAGTTGTTATTATGATGCACGAGGTTTCCACTGTGCGAATATTATGATGTTGCACGAGATTTCTGCCGTGCTATTATTACTATTGATATTTGCACATGCGGCGTGAGAATGTGGGCTATATATGTGGGTTGAAAATGTAGCGAGACAAGGTGGGAACATTATTATGCATGTGTGGTGAGACAAGGCGGGCATTTACTTTATAATTGCACATGTGACGAGATAAGGCGGGCTATGTCGGGAATTGATTGTGATGATTTTTGATGGCATATGGGCGTTGTTATTGTTGTTATTTGTGTAGTGTTGTGCCGACTCTGTGTGAGTTATACCGTGTTCATTTCATGGGTATTGTTTCTTATGTGTCATTCGTTGTCTCTACTCTTAGTTGTTCACTGGAACTGTGATAGAAAATTGACACAAACATACACGTAGTTAATCACCCCTAACGATTTAAGAAAATGGATCTTGATGTTATTGATCATTTCTATACACCCTCGTATTTTTTCTTCTATGTGATAAGGGTTCTATTGGCACGTGCATCGTCCATGTAATTATTGGTTTTAATGAAGACACAAGACGCCAAGTATTTAGGGTTCACAAATTGGAATCCGTGAATTATGAATATTTTGAGGTTCGGTACCTCGTGGAGATTATTGGATAAACCATATGTGAAAGTGGTTATTTCCATCTAGTTGCTACCTGTCCTTCTTTTAATTATGTTCACCGGATTTAGACAGTGTTCAACTTACTCTACTATGCTATTACTTGTTGTGTTCCGCTGCTAATTGTTGTTTATATTCTTATTGCAAGTACCATATAATCATTTTTATTATGCATAGATTTATAAAGATATCATATTCTGTTAAATCTACACTTATACTCGCTCAGGTTATTTAGTCTAGTAGGTGTCTTAATTGTTCCTCGTCACTACTCCACTAAGGTTAGTCTTGATACTTGCTAGGTACCGCTGTGGTGTACTCATACTACACTTATGCATATTTTTGTGCAGATCTAGGTTTATCGGAGTCAGTCGATCGCTTGTTAGCCGTGCGAATTTGCTGTGGAGACTCAAGGTAAACCTGCTGCTGCATTCGCAGGCTTTGGGGTCACCTTCTGATGTTGTATTTACACTGTTTATCCTTATTTAGAAACAGTTGTATTTAGTGGTTTATCTAGCAAACTCAGTAGAGCTTATGACTTGTACTACTGTTTTTGGGATTTGTAAAGAGTTTTCTATCTTGAAGCTGTCATATGTTAGTTAAATATTGTTGCTATTTCAGTAAATGTTAGGCTGACCTATTACCTAAGGCTAAGTGCCATCACCACACCCTACAGAAGAAAATTTGGGTCGTGACAAGTTGGTATCAGAGCTCTAGGTTCATAGGTTCTACGAATCATAAGCGAGTTTAGTAGAGTCTTGCGGAACGGTACGAAGACGTCTGTACTTACCTTCGAGAGGCTACAGAACTATTAGGATAGTTTCACTTCCTTCATTTCTATCGTGCGAGTTTGTTGGTCTCGAAGTTTGAGCTTTTATCATTCCATCCTCTCATAGATGGTGAGGACATGAGCTGCAGTTACTAATGACGCTCCCCCAGAGCAGGTGTCGCTAGGGGCAGAGGTAAAGGCCGAAGAAGAGCACGTATCGCAGCTAGGGCACCTACCAGAGCAGTAGTTGAGGAGCCGCCAGTAGATCCGATTGGGGGACAGGTACTGGTGTGGACTTCAGGAGACTTTAGCATAGTTCTTGAGCATGTTTAGTACATTGGATCAAGCGGGGTTGATTCCGGTTGCACCAGCTACTTCATAGACCGGGGGAGGAACCTAGACTCCCGCCGCCCATACTCTAGAGCAGAGAGTTCATGTTAGTCAGGTTCCAGGTATCATGGAGACATAACATATGGTTCCAGTTCAGCCCGTGGTTAGGGCAGTCGCATCTGAGGAAGAGCATCTTGCAAGGTTTAAGAAGTATGGCCCTTCTACTTTTGGTGGTTTAGCTTCAGAGGATGCTCAGGGCTTTCCAGAGGAGTGACACCGCATTATCCGCACTATTGGTATTGTGGAGATGAGTGGGGCTGCTTTTACTACGTTCCATCTTAGGGGAGCGGCTTATCAGTGGTGGCGGGCGTATGAGTTGGGGAACCCGACCAAGGCAGCTTCACTTACATGGGCTCAGTTTTCAGAGATGTTCCTGAGAAAGTTTGTACCTCAGTCCCTTCGGGATACATGGCACGTGGAGTTTGAGCAGCTGCGCCAGGGCACTATGTCAGTGTCAGAGTATGCCATTAGATTAAGTAATTTGGCTAGACATGCACCTTGTTGGTCTCTATAGTTAGAGAGCGAGTCCGTAGGTTCATTGAAAGGCTTAGACATGATATTCGGTTCAACATGGCTCGGGAGTTGGAGTCAGATGTTTTATTTCAGAAGGTGGTTGGGATCGCTCGCCAATTGGAAGGCGTGTGGGACCAAGAGAGAGAGGACATGCGGTGATGGAGAGAGAGGGCACGCGAGGTCAGGAGAGAGAGGATAGGGAGACTAGGAGGACTCACAGAACGGAGAGCTCTACTGGTCCTTATTTTGGAGGCAGGTCATGTCATGGTAGAGGTTTTGTGGGTCAACCAGTTCAGTTTGCACTTCAGGCTTCGCACGATGTTTCAGATGCTCATGGGTCTCAAAATCCCCGTACCACACAATTTCCACAGCCACGTCAGTAGAGAGGTTGCTTCGAGTGTGGAGATGCCAGCCACATGGTGAGAGATTGTCCCAGACTCCAGATCGATATGTCACAGTGGAGTGTTAAGGCGAGTAGAGGGCGCCCAAGAGGGGGAGGTCCGACCCATTGATGTGTTTCATATAGTAGGCCTGAGGCTGCCACGCCAGATGATGTCATACATGTATGCTTTTGATTTGTTATAGAGGAGCACCATTCGTATTTTGTTTCGGTTATGCTCATCGGGGTGGGTTCCCCTATTTGTTGCTCCACCTATGAGTGAGTTTATGATTTAGCAGTTTGCTTATGTGTTTGCCCCGTTGGGAGATTCTATGGTGGTAGCCCGATACTATCGTTTGTTTTTATTCGTCATTGAGGGTTACAAGACTTGAAGTGAATTCTTATCGTTCATTTCGGTAGGTTTTAATGTGATTTCTAAAATAATTTGGTTATGATTTGTGATTTAAATGCTCTACCAGGGTGAGAGTTTAGTAAGTGTTGTGATTTTTAATGGTGGAATTGAATTAGTAGAAGGTTTCAGTTGGTATGATGTGTATTCTACCAGTGATTCAGAGTTTAGGGTGAGACCCTTGCGATTTCATGTGATTTGATATGTTTGAACCAGGCTGCATGCCACGGTGGAAGTTATATCAAGATGATATCCTTGTGATTTGTTTTCCTTATAAATTGATCCTTAGGATGGTACTGATAGATAGTCGTGCCTATCGGGCTTCTTTGATATTTCTCTTATGTGTTTCTCCTTACATATTCAATCATTTTCATGCTGTGCTCATTGAGTTTTAGCTTGCGTGGTGTGTGCCCCATGGCGTTAGATGTGACATGTTGATACAGATGAATGGCTATGAGGTCTTCATGTTTCTTGCATCGTTGTCAGTGTCGTGGAGGTTGGAAACATGGTTCTAACGGATATGAGGCTAGTTGTCTGTGAAGGATTTGATTATGGGAAGCTATTAGGATCATAGATGTTATTATGGGCATATGTGTGACGTTTCACGACATGAGGTTGTACCTCGTGGGTGTAGGCATAAGTTCTTGTAGCCGGTTGAGGCTGATACCGGGTGTGAATGTAGGAATCGAGTCTTTTGGAGATGAGCGGATGATGAAAATTTCAGCTCTAAGGCTTATTGGTATTGATGGAAAGGATAAATTACAGTTGAGATGGTGTCGTCAGGTTTATGTGGATTGGGGTGACGTGGGGTCACCCATGGGTATATGTTGGATGAACGCATTCTATGATCTGACGACTTCTAAACGATTCTTGGCATGTTCAAGGATGAATGTTTGTTTAATAGGGGGAGTATGTAATGATCCGGACGATCATTTTGGACTTAGGCGCGCGTCTAGGTTTGGATTTGGAGGCCTGTAGGGTAATTTGAAGCATTTCGGCGAAAGTTGGAAAAATTGAAGTTTAGAAGGTTGATAGGTTTGACCAAGAGTTGACTTTGGTGATATCGGGGTTAGAATATGATTCCAAGAGTTGGAATAACTCCGTTATGTCATTTGGACTTTCCTGCAAAATTTGACGTCATTCCAGGTTGATTTTATAGGTTTCGACACGAGTTTTAGAAGTTAGAAGATTTTAAAGTTCATAAGTTTGATTCATGGTTCAATTGATAGTTTCGACGTTGTTTTATGAAATTTGAGGCCTTGACTAAGTTCTTATCGTGTTTTAGGATGTGTTGGTACATTTGGTTGAGGTTCCGAAGGGCTCGGGTGAGTTTCAGATGAGCTTCGGATCAATTGGAACATATTGGCTAAAGTAGGTATTGGGCAGTGTTCTGGTGTATCCACATCTGCGGAGGTTTGATCGAAGATGTAGACCCGCTTCAGTGAGGTTCTTGGTCTCTTGATGTTGGTGCAGGTCCTGTTGTGTCACTTTTTTAGAGGCACCCACACAGGTGCGAAGGCTGCTTTTGCGGTCCAGCGATCACATCTGCGAAGCATCTCGCTTTTGCGCTCCTTGTGACGCTTCTGCGGTATTGTGAGTGCGACTATATTGTCTGTACGTGCGAACCCTATCTTTGTAAGCTGAGTTAGTAGATGCGAAATTTTATTCGCAAATGCGAGAACGCAGATGCGCTTCCTTGTCTTCAAATGAGGAAGTCCTAGGCAGAATAAAAGTCGAGGGTTTGGCCATTTTCTTAATATTTTGATTTCTACACCTCGGTTTATAGAGATTTCTCGTGGGTTTTTCAAGCCAATCATTCAGGTAAGTGTTCTTAACCTAGAATTTATTGTATTCCATGTTTCCATCATTATTTTTATAATTAAATTAGGTTTTGAGTTGAGGAAAATGGGGATATTTGAAGAAAACTTTGAAAATGTAAAATGATGATCTGAGGTACGAATTGGTATCGAAATTTGATAATTTTAGTATGGTTGAAATCATATCAGAATGGGTGTTCGGGTTTTGTGAAATTTTTCGGGTTCCGAGGTGCGGACCCGGGGATTGACTTTTGGGTTAATTTTAGTTTTTGATAAAGATTGAGGCTTTATGATCCAGAATAATTTCTTAATTAATTGCTTAATGTTCCACTCTTATTTCCTATTTGAGTCTTGTGTGCCTTAACTTAAGTTGTTGCCTCTTTGATTGCCATGCTATCCTTTCCTAACTGCTTATCATTATCTGAAATTATTATTATCTCTTTTGTAATTGTTTATCCTCAATTGAGGCCATGATTATCCTTTGCGTTGCTTATCCTTAATTGTAATTGTTGTGCCTCTTTCGGGAGTCTTAAATTCTAAATGAAGTTAGTTATCCTTTATCATAATTGCCTAATCCTTATTTGGAATTATTGACTCGTGATATTTCCCTTGTTAAATTGCACTTATGTAGGGGTCATTGGTGCACAATATCTCTTCCTTGTTGAGTTATTGCTAGGTGGTATTGTTATTTTCTGTTGTGTCTTTCCTTGTGAGTTCGTTTCTTTCGTTTCTTTGAGTTATTGAATTTCTGAGTTGATTTATTTGTCGTGCTCTTGTGCTATTGCCATTTTTGCTGTTGTACTTATTGTTGTGATGCACGAGGTTTTTTCCATGCGGTTATAGTTGTGACGCACGAGGTATCTGTCACGCGGTTGTTATTATGATGCACACGCTTTCTACCGTGCGGATGTTATGGTGTTTCACGAGGTTTCTGCCGTGCTATTGCTACTATTGAAATTTGTACATGCGTCATGAAAATGCGGGCTACATGTGTGGGTTGCGCATGTGGCGATACAAGGTGGAAACATTATTATGCATGTGTTGCGAGACAAGGCGGGCATTTACTTTATTATTCTGCACGTGGCGAGACAAGGTGGGGTATGTCGGGAATTGATTGTGATAATTTGTGATGGCATGGGGGAATTGTTATTGTTGATTATTTGTGTAGTGGTGTGCCTACTCTATGTGAGTTATATCGTGTTCATTTTGTGGTGATAGTTTTTTATGTGTCATTCATTATCTCTACTCTTAGTTGTTGACTAGAACTGTGATAGAACACTAGGACAAGCATACACGTAGTTAATCACCCCTAACGATTTAAGAAATGGATCCAGATGTTATTGATCATTTCTATACACCCTCGTCTTTTTCCTCTACGTGAGAAGGGTTCTATTGGCACGTGCGTTGTCCGTGCAGTTATTGGTTGTAATGAAGGCAAAATTTGACAAGTGTTTAGGATTCACAAATTGGAATCCGTAATTATGAATATTTTGAGATCGGTACCTCGTGGAGATTATTGGATAAAACCAGATGTGAAAGTGGTTATTTTCATCTAGTTGCTACTTGCCTTTCTTTTAATTGTTCCGGATTTAGACTGTGTTCAACTTACTCTACTGTGTTATTACTTGTTGTGTTCCGCTGCTAATCGTTGTTTCTATTATTATTGCAAGTGCCATATTATCATTGTCATTATGAATAGCTTTATAGAGATATCAAATTATGTTAGTTCTACACTTATACTCGCTCATGTTATTTAGTCCAGTAGGTATCTTGACTGTTCCTCGTCACTACTTCATTGAGGTTAGTCTTGATACTTGCTGGGTACTGCTGTGGTGTACTCATACTACACTTATGCACATTTTTGTGCAGATCCAGGTTTATCGGAGTCAGTCGATCACTTATTAGCCATGCGGATTTACTGTGGAGACTCAAGGTAAACCTACTGCTGTGTTCGCAGGCTTCAGAGTCACCTTCTGATGTTGTATTTACATTGTTTATCCTTGCTTCGAAACAATTGTAGAGGTTTATCTAGCAAACTCAGTAGAGCTTATGACTTGTACTACCGATTTTGGGATTTGTAAATATGTAAAGAGTTTTCTATCTTGATATTGTCAGATGTTAGTTAAATATTGTTTCTATTTCAATAAATGTAAGGCTGGCCTAGTCCCTAAGACTAGGTGCCATCGCGACACCCAACAGAGAAAAATTTGGGTCGTGACACAAAGTCTGAATGAAATTACAATTGTTTGAAACATAAATAAACAGTAGAGCTAGATAGAGAAGCGGAATTCAAAGCTGTGGACGCCGTGCATTTATACCTCAAGTCTTTGATATTATCTAATTCGAGCAAGCCTCCATTAACATGACAATTTCTAGGACCAAGACTAGAATTTGCACAAGAAGTGCAAAAGTGTATCATGCGTACAACCGACCCCATGTACTATGTTAGTGCCAAGCCTAATCTCATTGAAGTAGTGACGAGGCTATACCAAGATACTCACTAAAAATTTGTACGAATATAACAAAATAACAACAAAACATAGAAAACAAGTATAACATGGAAATTGGAACATAAATCGTAACAGAGGGCCCCAACATAACACTTTTGCTCAACTTTCCAAAAGAACACGTTACAATAACAACAGTCAAATAAAATAAAATAATCCTTCTCCATTCACAAATATATATAGATTTCAATTCTTCTCAGTTGCGGTTCACAATTCGATCCACAAATATATGAATAATAATTATTCTCCATTGCATCGCGCAACCCCATCCACAATATAAATATTGAATTATCGTTGCGGTGTGCACCCCGATCCCAAACAACAATATCATTGTGGTGAGCAACCCGATCCTAAACAATAAAAATAACAAGAAAACTACAACCAACCGCGGCGTATCCCAAAATAAAGCGCAATAAAAGAGTTACACAATTATGGTCATAAAGCGGATAAAATTAGATATCTAATAATACACAAGGTCAAATAGTAAGTAATGACAATTAATAAATTAAGGCACGGATACATTGAAACAATTAGCATTTAAGTCATGTAACAGATAAAGGCAAGTACCAAATTAAAGCATTTAACAAGTAATAATTATGGATCAAATAAAGCATTAAATAATTGAAAATAATGAATAAATGTCTCAACCTGCGTGCTCATCCCGTGGCTACGCATATACACTCGCCACCTTGCATATACGTCGGTCCCACACAAAAATCAAGAAGCAAATAAGCCAATCAAATCATAATTCCCTCAAGTGAAGGTTAACCAAGACACTTACCTCATTCCACAACCAACTCAACACTCAACCACGTCCTTTATCTAGAATTAGCTCCCAAGCCAATCAAATCTAGCCAAATATAGTATAAATAATTCAAAATAAGCTTTAGCAACCACCCACAAGTTAAAAAGATTCGATCTTTAATGAAATTGAAAAAAGTCAACAAAAGTCAACCCCGTACCCGTTTGGTCAAAATCAGAGATTCGGACCAAAATCCAACTACACATTCACCCCCGAGCCCGGTATGTGATTTGCTTCAAAATCCGACCCCAAGTTGAGGTCTAAATCTCAATTTCACAAAATCCTCAATTTCTACCCAAATCCCTAATTTCTACCATGGAAATTCTAGATTTGATATTTAAAATTCACGAAAAGTAATAGGGAATTGAAAGAAAATGGACTAAATCTGCTTACCAATGAATTTGAGACGACATGGTTCCTAAAAAATCGCCTCTAGAGTGTTTAGGGTTGTGAAATGGTGTAAAATGAGCTAAGTCTTAATTTTCCAATCTTTTACCTAGATGCAGGTGTCAATTGCGAAGTCTTGTCTGCAAATGCGACGCCCGCAAATACGAGACCATGATCGAATTTGCGATCACTGTCTCAACACCTCAAATGTTGTATTTGTGACAAAATGTTCGTATTTGCGAAGCACTACCCAATCACAATTGCGGAACCCTCTTTACATTTGCGAAATCCTCTCACCCAAGGCCTTAGTCGCAAAAGTGATAGATATGTCGCAAAAACGAGACTCAGGTTCGCGTTTCCGATGTATACTTCGTATTTTCTAAGAGAACCACCTCCAGCCCCAAATCGCATTTGCGATTCCAACTTTGCAAAAGCGGGACTCGCAATGCTGAACAGGTCCCCGCAGTTGCGAGACCTGCAATCAGGCACCAACATTTGTTGGACACAATAACCTTCAAACCATCAAAACTCATCCGTAGCACCTCTGAAACTCACCGGAGCCCCTCGGGCTCCAAACCAAACACGCACACACCTGTATTAACATCATATAAACTTGCTCGCTAAGTCAAATTATCAAAATAACATCAAATAACAAGAAGCGATCATCAAGACTCAAGATTTCATCTTGAAAACTCATTTTTCAGATTCTTTCACAAAGTGCGCTGAAACTCGAAGGGGTCATCTCGGACCGCAACTAAAACATCGTACAAGTCCAAAGACATCATATGAACCTACTGAAATAGTCAAAATACCGATTCAAGGTCATTTACCAAGAATGTTGGCCGTGGACAACTCAAATGCCCTTTTAAGCTAGAATTCACTTTTTCTTTAAATTTTTACGTAAAAACTTTCCGTAAAAAGACAAGGATCATGCACACAAATCAAATAACATCACATGAAACTAATGGAGGTCTCATAACACGGAATAAATCTTGTACTCAAAAGGGCCTATCGGGTAGTCACATTCTCCAACTCTAAAGGAAATGTTCATCCTGGAACGGACATAGAAAAGTACCTGGACTGGTAAAAAGGTAGGGGTATCTACTCCGCATATCAAAATCGGACTCCCATGTAGGTGCCTCAATCGACTGACCATTCTATTGCACTTTCACAGAAGGAAAACTCCTAGATCTCAACTTTCGAACCTGTAGGGCTAGAATAGCCACTGACTCCTCTTCATAGGCCAAATTCCCATCAAGGTAAACAGTGTTGAAGTCCGAAACATGCGAGCTGTCCTCATGATACTGCTGAAGCATGAAAACACGGAATACTGGATATGCTCATGCTAGGCTAGGAGGCAATGCATGCCTGTAAACAACCTCCCCAACTCTCTCTAAGGTCTCAAATGGCCTAATAAACCTCCGACTCAACTTGTCCTTCTTTCCCAACCACATCATGCCCTTCATAGGCGACACATGAAGGAGAGCCTTCTCACCCACCATATATGCCATATCTCGAACCTTTCAATCCGCATAACTCTTCTGTCTGGACTGGGCTATACAAAGTCGCTCCTGAATCAATTTTAATCTTCTTCATAACATCACAGACCAAATCAATGCCCAACAACTTAGCCTCTCCAGGCTCAAACCAACTAATCGGCGAGCGACATTGCCTCTCATATAAGGCCTCATACGACGCCATCTGAATACTCGACTGGTAACTATTATTGTAGGCAAAATTTGCATGAGGTAAGAATTGGTCCATGAACCTCCAAAATCCAAAACGCAAACACGTAACATGACATTCAAGATCTGAATAGTGCATGCAAACTGCCCGTCCATCTGAGGATGAAGTGTTGTGCTTATATCGACCCACGTGCCCAACTCACGCTGCACGGATTTCCAAAGGTGCGATGTGAACTGCGTGCCTCATTCGAAATTATAGAAACCAGAACACCGTACAGACGGATAATCTCCTGGATGTAAACCTAGGCTAACCGCTCTGAAGAACAGGAAGTCGCCACCGGAATGAAGTGTGTGGACTTAATCAATTGGTCCATAATAACCCAAACTGTGTCATATTTCTTCAAGGTCCGTGGTAAGCCTCCATAAAATCCATAATGATGCGCTCCCACTTCCAAATCCAGTATCTCCAATCTCTGAGTCAATCCACCCGATTACTGATGTTCATACTTTACCTGTTGACAATTCAAACACTGAGATACATAAGAAATAATGTCTTTCTTCATTATTCGCCACCAATAGTATCTTTTTGAAGTCACGGTACATCTTCGTGGCACATGGTTAAATAGAATAGCGTGAGTTGTGAGTCTCCTCAAGGATCAACTCTCTCAATCCATCAACATTTGGAACACAAATCCTGCCTTGAATCCGCATAACCCTGTCATCACCAATCACAACTTCCTTAGCATCTCCCCACTTCACCGTATCTCTCAACACCAACAAGTGAAGATCATCAGACTATCAAGCCTTGACAAGCTCCAGCAATGAAGACTTTGCTATAACACAAGCAAGAACATGGCTGGGCTCCAAAATATCCAATCTCACAAACTAATTGGCCAAACCCTGCACATCCATGGCTAGTGGCCTCTCTGCTACTGGTAAATATGCCAAACTCCCCATGCTCTTAGCCTTTCTACTCAATGCATCGACTACTACATTGGCCTTCCCCGGATGATATAGTATGGTGATATCATAGTCTTTCAGTAACTCTACCATCTCCGGTGTAACAAATTAATGTTTTTCTTCTTGAAAAGGTGTTGGAGACTCCGATGGTCGGTATATACCTCAAAATGAATGTTGTACAAATAGTGCCTCTAAATCTTAAGCACGTGAACACTGGCTGCCTACTGTAAGTCATGAATAGGATAATTCTAATCATGAACCTTCAACTGTCGAGACACATAGGCAATCACCATACTATCTTGCATCAATATTGTGCCACGCCCAATACGTGATGCATCACAGTACATGGTGTAGGCTCCCCAACCTATAGGAAACACCAACACTGGAACTGTAGTCAAAGCAGTCTTGGGCTTTTGAAAGCTCAACTCACACTCATCGAACCATCTAAAAGGAGCACCCTTTTAGGTCAACTTGGTCAATAGGGCCGATATAAATTAAAACCCCTCCATGAACCGGTGATAATAACCCCCAAACCTAGGAAGCTCCGGATCTCTATAGCTGAAGTAGATCTCTCCAGTTCTGAACTCCCTCAATCTTCTTAGGATCCACTTTAATGCCCTTGGAAGATACAACATGGCCCAAAAAAGCAACATAATCCAACGAGAACTCACAAACTTGGCATATAACTGACGATCCCTTAGATTTTGAAGTACGATCTAAAGATGCTACTCATGATCCTCTCGACTACGGGAGCATACCAAAATATCATCAATGAAGATGATCATAAAAGAATTCATAAATGTTTCTAGGGCATTAATCAAGATAAATGACATCATTATGAACTCATAGTTACTATACCGACTCCAAAATGTTTTATGGACATCCGATTCCCTAATCTTCAACTGATGGTAGCCAGATCTCAACTAAATCATGGAAAATACCTTGCACCCTGAAGCTGATGAAATAAGTCATCAATCCTGGATACTTGTTTGATGTTGTTCAACTAGTTTGATGTTGTTCAACTATTGATAGTCTATACACATCCTTATTGTTCCATATTTCTTATTCACAAACAACACCGGTGTACCCCAAGATGAGACATCCAGTCTAATAAATCCCTTATAAAGCAAATCATGCAACTGCTCATTCAATTCCATCAACTAAACTAGGGCCATACAATATGGTGCGATAAAAATGGGCTGGGTGCCCGTAACCAAATCAATGCGTAAGGCGATATCTCTGTCGGCTGGCACCCCCGACAAATCAGTAGAAAAATCCTCTACAATTGGTACTGAATCCATGGAAGGAACCTTCGAACTAGGAACACAGATATAGGACAAATATGCTACTCATCCCTTCTCGACCCAATTTCGATCCTTTACCTAAGATATAACCTTGCTAGTAGAATGGCTAAGAGTCCCCCTCCACTCTAATCGAGGCAACTCAGACATGGATAATCTCACAGTCTTGGCATGATAGTCCAAAATAGCGTGATAACATATAAAACCATGCCCATGATAACATCAAAGTATACCATAACAAGGTCTACCCTAGTCTCATAGCTCCCGATAGAAATCACACACGAGGGATAAACACGATATAACAAAATAAAATCTCTCACAGACGTGGACACATAAATCGAGTACTCAAGGAATCACTAGGCATAACCAGATATGAAGCAAAATAGGATGACACGTACGAATAAGTAGAGCCCAGATCAAATAAAACTAGGGCATCTCTATGGAAAATCAGAATAATGCCTGTAATGACTGCATTATATGATTGTCCCTCCGGTCTGGCTGGGAATGCATAGAAACAGGGATGAGCCCCACCACTTTAACCTCCGCCTCTAGGATGGCCTCTAACTAGTTGGCCTCCACCTCTAATAGCCTGATCACCACCTCTAGCTGCCTGAACTCCCCTCTAGCTGGCTGAGAGGGAGATGGAGCAATCGATGCGGGAACCATGGCACAAGAACCCTGCTGAGGCACACTACTCTGAAGTCTAGGACCATACCTCCTGATATGAATCGTACTCCACACTCAAAGCACTCTTTCAGCTATTGTGGCTGCTAAAGATGAGATTGACCTTGATAGCTCGGATAACCACTGTGAGAGCTCTGAATCTATGGTGCACTAATAGGAACTACAGGTGCACTCTAGGCTAGTCGCTCAGGATGAGACCATAAGAACCACGACAACCCGAAGCATCGTGGGATACTTGGGGTGTTGACTGAACTGGCTTGGGTGGATGGACTCTACCAAATGAACCCCTGCCTCCAGACCAGGCATCACTGAAACCACTAAAATGATGAGGCCTCTTCTCTGATACCTTCTCCCTACCCTGACTACAAATCATCTCAATACGCCCAACAATATCTATTTCTCGTTGGAAATAAATCTCATCCCCCGTCTCCTTATCCCTCTGTAGCCTGATACCCAAAGTAAGACCATTGTTGCTCCCAAACGCACACGCAAGTATACGTGGTCGTAGCAAGTAATATAATGTTAAATCGAATGTTGAACCCACAGGGACTTGTGTAAACTACTTTCCAAATCACTCTAATTGTTATTTAATCAAGCCAAAATACAATCCAAGAATGTAACTATTTTATACTACAATTCTATGAAATAACTAATTATCAAGTAACGAGAGTATTGTTGTGTATTCAGTAGAGACAAATATTCCAGGGTTTTGATCAATTCACCACTCGTATTGCATTCTAATTAACTTCCCTTTTATATAATTCACTCATGGTTGCGAATTAATCGATAAATGCTCTCATAGCCTTCTCCCGAAGCACTACTCGCCTATTCTCAGTAGATTAACGCCTATATTCCTATGAAATTAATCTATTAGAACGCACTAAGATTACGATGTTTAATTAAGCACGGTGACTAGGTATATTCCTATCCTAACCACAAATCCGCTCCCCTGAAGGGTTAAGATCGCGCTCTCTTCAATTCTTCTCTAATCTATATACGGCTTTCCCAAGCATAACATAGATAGTATATAGAACCTAACTGCTGGCCAGACAATTAAGCAATTAAACACAGAATTGAAGAAACAACCATATATTGAGTGAACTATAATTAAGGTTAAAATAATGTCGAACAACAATATTCATGGCTAAATCACAATCCCAGAACAATGGGTGTTTAGCCACTCATGCTATAATCAAACAATTGCATAAGTGTTGCATAAATTAAAAATACTAGAATAAGATGAAGAAAACTGATAGTCCTTCGCTTCCTAATGATCCCGTGTGTATCTTCTCTCCAAAGTGGCATGAATTCCCTCAAAAATAAGCTTAGACTTTCTTTTATACGTGTTGGGTAGGGTTAGGGCCGAAATAACCGTGTCCCAGGCAAAATAGGTCAAAAAACTCATCACCGGCGCCCTGGCTAGTGCTGGGCGCCCACCAGGGCGCTGCCCCAATTTTGTGTACTGCCTCCAGCGCCATAGGTAGGGCTGGGCGCTGCTTGTGGCGCCCAAAATCGCCACTTTGCCCGGTTTTTGCGTTTTCGTCCGTTCTGGCTCAAATTTTACGTGTTTCGCCCCCGATTGATCCCGAATCATTCCTACATAAAAACACTTCAAATTAATATAAATCATCACATTTAACATCTAGAAATCATGAAACAAAAGTAAAGCACGAGGCGATATACATAAAAATATATACACTTTAAGCTAAATATCAACACCCCACACTTAAACTCTTGCTCGTCCTCGAGCAATGGGACAATCTACTAACCTTCAACACTTACCAAGTTCATTATCAAGGAGTATTTTACTTTTCAATCACACACCTTACCCCTTGACTATGATCGATACCGGCAATCAAGTATGAACATACAAAATTTCACATTCTTCCCTTTTTAAACATGCTCAAGTATAACAATTTAATCAATAATACCAACAACCAAATTGCAACCACCCAACCTCAAGAGTCATCTTAAAACCACTAAGCCCTCTCAATTCACGCACCTACCCAACAAAAAAGTTTACAATATTACCAATCGTTCATAAGATCATGTGCCCTCACAAACAACAAAAACATATGAATATAACTAGTCCACACATTCAAATATGCTTTTGAACATAATTTAAGTACATCACACAATTGAACAAATTCACTTATTCTCACAAAGAATTCATATGCATCCCGTGGTCATACCATAAGCTTGCCCTTAGTGTAGATCTCCACTAATTCAAGTTAGCCAAATCTATGATCAATTAGGACTTTTAAGATTGTAATGTAGGCTAAGGGAAGGGTAGGATATATTTAGGAATAATGACTAACCCTCCTAAGCACTATAATACACTACCTTCACAAATCAACACATATTCTTCTCAATCAATTCCCTTGCCACAATTTATATACATAGCCCTTTTTCAATTAAGTACTTCTATATTTTCACTAGTACAAATTAATAAAAATTGGAGGTGTGTATCTTTTTGTACATACTTTTACTATCATTTTGTTTCCGTTCCTACACACACTCCATACATGAAGATTCAATGGCTAGTGATTTTTTGTCACACCTCCTTTTTCACCGGTGAGGGTAATAAGGGAGTTTTTCCAATTAAAGTGATATTATTCATTTTTGGGACTTATTATTATTTCAGAGTCGCCATCCGAATTTTTGACGATGCTCCGGGACACCGTTTTGTTTTAAAATCCCAACACGAGGAAATTTTGACTCTGTTTTGATTTGTCTGCGACCAGAAATCCGAGTAAGGAATTCTGTTGACCCGGGAGAAGGTATTAGGCACTCTCCGTAGTTCTAGAATGGTCTCTTAACTATTATTATTTGGCCTAATTATCTAATTATTTACATATTGTTAAACCTATTGTGCTTTTTAGCCTTTTTTCACTTTTAAAAATGCTTTTAATACTTATGGATTTATCTTGAAACAAGTCACGATGGCGTGCACTTGTTTATTTGGACATACTACAATTACGCCACATGAAATGCACCTGCAATTGCAACACGCGATTTTAATATAATTTGAGTTGAAGATGGGGACATGAGTTGTCGCACCCGGGTGTAGATTACGTAGCCAAGACTATGGTCGTGATGGTTTTATGGTGCCTATTTGAGGCGATGTTTGATTATTCACTAACTTCTATAATTTCGAACTAAAAGAGGTATTTTTCAACCTAGAGGATATGTAGAAGGTTGTCTAAGATTAAGTTCACTAATCTAAAGATGAATGTTTGGGCTATGGCCATATTTTAGCCCAATTTAATCATTTAACCATTTGTCCAATCCTAATTGTGGCTAGTTATAAAAGAGATAAAGCTATATAATTCTATAAAGGAAACATGCCAACACATGGAGTTTTACAAGAGATTCAACAAATTACTAAGTTACAAGTTATACATTTTGAAAAGGTCAAGTGCACACCTTTAGCTATAGTAGAATATTGAATTAATGATTTTCGTCGACTTCAGGTGGCCTAGATACATGGCTTCATATGTATTGAGTCTTGTTCGATAGCGTTTATACATTTATTGTTGTGAATTCAGAAAGTTTGAAAGATATGAGATGAATCGAAAGATTTTTGGATCACATATTCCTGTTTTGTATATTTTTCGAAAGTCATAGAATCTGGAACGATTATTTTCCAGAATCTTAGTAAATGTTTACAAGGAGACTGATCTGAATACAAACTCATATGAAATGTCTTTAAATAGCAAAATATATATTTCTATATTTCAAAATTCAGTAGAGGTAAGTAAACAATTTTAAGATAGATCACAGGGCGATTTTTGAGCAAAAGAGAACTGTATTGGGCCATTTTCAGTAAATTGGATCAGTTTTGAGAGAATTTCATACTAGTAAGAAACACAGAAATAAAGCTAAATGCTAATTTAGAATGTCCAGTCCATATTTACAAACCTTAAAGTCTGTAGAGACAATTACATGGCTATTTACTATGAAATACAATTTCCTAAAAAAAACTAAATAAATAAACTGTCAGCTGCTGCTCCTATTCAAGCTAACAACACTTCATAACCCCAAACCTGTATTTTCATAAACTTTCTCCAAAAAAAAGTGAGTAGAATATTTATGATTTTTTGGAGAGAATCTGACCATTAGGAGGTCAGACCTGCTCCCTTAATGCAACTCAACTAGGAAACTAAACCACATTTTAAAATAAACTTAAAGAGTTCACACATATCAGGAAAGATTCAATAGCATTCACCAACATTTTTGACATAAAATTTATCTATTTTATTAAGCTAACAAAAGATAAAATTGCCTAAAACATCAAGAACACCAACTAGCATTTGCAACACCACATCCTCAGATTTGCATATAAACAAAAAGGAAACTCAAACACAAAACAACAGATTTACACAACAACATAGAACAGAAGCTCATATTTGAAATTTCATTTATAATAATGTGTTACATACCTCAAAAGTGAAAAGGAAATAGCAGGGAGAGATCTGGACCAAATAAAGGTCCGGAAACTGAAAATTCAAAGCTCAGCAAACAGCAAACCAACCAGCCACAAACCAAAGTAACAAACTCAGGAAAAAACAACCACTTGAAAACCCAAAAACTTGAGTAAAAATCAGGAATGAAACCCAGTTCTTCAAAGGAAGGAATCACAGCTACAAGAAAGACCAAGTTCTAAACTATATTTTGCACTCATTCTGTTGTGTATTTGTTTCTATATCTTTTTTCCAAGGTAATGAATAATTTCAGGCCTTAAAGTGGGTAAAAATCTATTTTCCAGAGGTGAAAAGGTTTCTAGTGTGTGTAACAATTTTTTGGTAAAATCTGTGCAGAGAACTTTCTCAAAGCTATGTGTATTTCCAGATCTTTCAGTAGTCAAAAAAGTTATATTTTTTCAGTAATCCAAAAGTGTGTTTAGTGGTAAAAAGTGTGTGTATATATAGGGGTTTTAGGATAGGATATTCTCAGCATATTCTTTATCCAATAAGCTGAAAATAGTACAAATGCAACTGTCAACCCTATCCTTTTGGGACAGCTGCACCTATTCTAGAAAATTTTAGCCTTTGAAATTACCTTTTTAACCCCAAAAAATCTGATTTCCTTATTCTAGAAGGTTCTTTGGTTGTTACACCCAAGATTCCTTTAGCTAAAAATCCTATACTACCCCTTAAAGTCTCTAGAATTACCCTTAGGTTGGCTAGGGTTAAGCTGATTGGGGTTAACTGTTAACCTGGGTTTGTACCCTTAATTAGTCATTTAGTTAATCAAACCTAATTAATCTTACCTAGGATTAGATGGTTGATTAGGTTCTTAACTACTAACTAACTTCAAATCGTTTAGGATTTTGGTTGATTAATGAGAATTAACTAAGTTGTTAGACTTAGTCAGTTTCCTTTAAAGTCTGTTTAAGTTTTACTTGAGCTTAGGGGGAATTAGTTTGTTTAAGTTACTTGAATATGGAAATCTAACCTAAGAGTTGATATTTAACATATGATTAATTGGAAGTTAACATCTGATTGAGACTAATAACATAGGCAGCAAAATCAAGGCTAAATCAAACGACGACCTCAAAAAAAACACGAGAAAACAACTAATAGAGGCTGTTTTACTTACAAGCATTTCAACATATGAATTCAGGGATTTAATCAATCAGTTTTTCATGCTCATTTATTGAAAGAATTCACCAACATAAAGATGTCTGAAAATTAGCAGACAAAGGAAACTAAACAAAAAACCTAATGCTAATCTTGGTTATAGAAATTACTAAAATTGAACAGTTAAATCATACAAAATAGTGATAAAAACCTAAGCTAAATGCATTTGGGACTTTAAACTATAAAAGAAAACCTGAACAGGTAAAAGAAAACAAAAATAAAAAATAGTGATGTAATAAAGGAAAATAGTGAGTAAACTACGGCCTATTCATCCTATCAATCAAGAAACACATAGAAAAGAAGTGGGGGATACCCGTTTGAGGGGTTTGGACGAACTATGACGACTTGCCGGAGTTTGTCCAGACTCCGGTGACCTCCAAAAGTGACCCTTACTCACATGAATCGACGGCTCTCGTCGAGAACCATCGACTCATGTAAGTTTGAGTCACAGAGTCGCTTGGGATCATCTTCAGCCTGTCCTAGGGTTTTGACAGTTTCCTAGATCCGAAATTACTCACAAACGGATGATTGTTTGGGGAAATTAATATTGAGACGGGGTTAAGGGGGAGAAGAAGGTTATAGGGTGAGAGTTTGGGGTCGGTTGGTGGAGGTCTGGTGGCCGGAACGCGGCGGAACCTGGTGAGACGGCTAGGGTTTGCAAAGGGTTAGAGAGGTAGACGAGAGAGATGGTCTGTGGGTGTTTGGGAGGTGAGTTCTGAGAGGGGTGGAGGCGTGTTAAGACAGATTTATAGTGTAGGAATTCTTAGTTCCGGACCGTTGGATCAACAAGATCCAACGTCTAGGGGGCTTGAGGGATGAAACGAGGTCGTTTGGGTAGTGTAGGGGCATGCCGGGTAAATGGGGTTATTGGGCTGGGCAGGTGAGTTATTTTTTGGGCCTGGGCAAGTTAGCCCAGGTCCGATTTTGAGCCTATGTTGAATTAATTCACCTAATAACAAAATATAGTGATTAATTCTAACTTAGTTTTGTCTAATTATTAATTGATAAAAGATTAAAATAATTAATTTAACACTTATATCATTTAAAGAATAAATTTTCACACTTGAATTAAGAAATTAGCCATTAAATCTACCTTATGCCAAATGATCGTATTTTTTTATTAATCAATTCAATTAATTATCAATTCGTAATTCCTTGATGATAATGATGCACTTAATTATGTAAATTTGCATAATTTTAAAAAGACGAATTATGAATATGCAAATACAAAACAATTCACAATTAATCACTAAAAATTCAACAAAAATCCATAAGATTAATTTACTTGTCTAATTTTGTGGGAGTATTTAGTAGGTGAAAAATTACATGCTCACAGCTGCCCCTCTTTGCTCGGAAACACGAAGAGTTTTCGGGCAAAGACAAAGTGAGCAGTCGTGAATGACTTTTACCCATTCGCATGCTCCATGTGAAGCGTTTTTGAAAAGTTTGACCGAACCCTGCTTCAGAGGCTGCCTACATATCCTTGGCTATAAAGGAATCAGGTCAGTGTAGTTCTGGAAGTTTTGGTAGCTGGGACTACTGAGTAATTGTGGTTTCACTGCGGTTGCTGCTGCTGATCTCCTTATTACACCCACGTACAAAACGAAGGACTAACAAAAACCTATCAGCTGCTAAATTACAAGATTCCTATGTAGGACTTGGTCTTGAGTCTTGATCTTTTGCGAACTTTGACCTGGATCCTGGTGTTTGTTAATCGCAGATGCTGTTTTTGTCTTATCGTTCCTCGGATCAAAGCAGGATATACTGGACGGATGACCTCAATCTAGTCCTGAATAGTCCACATCTTCCCCGTTTGCGAACTTTTGATTCTATCTTCTCTTTCTTTTTTTTTTGTTATTTTTTTTTGGATCGAAACTTCTTCTTTTTGGTCGTCTCGAGTTCCAATGTCCTAAAAACGTAGTCTGCACAAAAATCAAAACAAATGAACAAAATTTTTCTGCCCCAGTTTTCACTAGGAAAATTTCGTGAGTTATATTAACGAACTCTATGCTACTTCATTATTGAAAGCAATGAAAAGTTGGGATTGGTGCACCAAGAGTTACTGCAGACTAGAGGGTGGATACCTGATGTCTCAAAGCGGGATCAACTAGAGGTTGGGAGCCCTATGTTGCAAAATGAAATCAACTAGGGATTGTGTACCCTATGTTGGAAAAGAAATCAACCAGGGAGTGTATACCCTTGAATGGAAAAGAAAGCATCAACCAGGGAGTGTATACCCTTGATTGGAAAAGAAAGCATCAACCAGGAAGTGTATACCCTTGATTGGAAAAGAAAGCATCAACCAGAAAGTGTATACCATTGATTAGAAAAGAAAACATCAACCAGGGAGTGTATACCCTTGATTGGAAAAGAAAACATCAACCAGGGAGTGTATACCCTTGATTGGCATCGACTACGGGAGTGTATACCCTGCATCGGGAAAGGAAATCCACCAGGGAGTGTATACTCTTGATTGGAAAATAAGATATCAACCAGGGAGTGTATACCTTTGATTGGAAAAGAAAGCATCAACCAGGGAGTGTATACCCTTGATTGGAATAGAAGACATCAACCAGGGAGTGTATACCCTTAGTTGGAAAAGAAAGCATCAACCAGGGAGTGTACACCCTTGATTGGAAAAGAAAACATCAACCAAGGAGTGTATACCCTTGATTGGAAAAGAAAACATCAACTAGGGAGTGTATACCCTTGATTGGAAAATAAAACATCAACCAAGGAGTGTATACCCTTGATTGGCATCCACTACAGGAGTGTATACCCTGCGTCGGGAAAGGAAATCCACCAGGGAGTGTATACCCTTGATTGGAAAATAAGACATCAACCAGGGAGTGCATACCCTTGAGTGGAAAAGGGAGCATCAACCAGGGAGTGTATACCCTTGATTGGAACAGAAAACATCAACAAGGGAGTGTATACCCTTGATTGGAAAAGAAAGTATCAACCAGAGAGTGTATACCCTTGATTTGAAAAGAAAGCATCAACCAGGGAGTGTATACCCTTGATTGGAAAAGAAAACATCAACCAAGGAGTGTATACCCTTGATTGTCATCGATTACGGGAGTGTATACCCTGCGTCGGGAAAGGAAATCCACCAGGGAGTGTATACCCTTGATTGGAAAATAAGACATCAACCAGGGAGTGTATACCCTTGATTGGAAAAG